>PVKE010023066.1:0-24973 GCA_004027555.1 Craseonycteris thonglongyai
ATTGAGGTCTCCAAGATGTATGTATTTTCCGTTGAATTTGTAGAGCTTGTCCAACCTTCTAGAACATCAATTCCCGAGTGGTGATATGCCTACCCCTGAGAGTACATGCTAGGCTGTTCGGGGGTAAGTGAAAAATAATCAGTAATTGTGAAAAACAAGTAAAAATGTTAATTATGGAACAATAAATGTTAAGTTTGAAAAAAAAAAAAAAAAGAAAGTTGAATTCCTCACTTGTCCTCTTTATTTAGGGGGTGCTACCTCAGAAGGCAACTGGCTCATTGCCAAAATGTCCATAGCATAGCTGAACTATTTGAATTTATCTATAGGGAAAAGAGCCTCTATCGCAGTGGGGGCCAACCTTTTTGGATTTCTTGGGCTACATTGGAAGAAGAATTGTCTTGGGCCACACTAACACTAATAATAGCTGATGATCTAAAAAAAAGTTGCAAAAAATAAAACCATCTCATAACAGTTTAAGAATTTGTGTTGGGCCTCATTCAAAGCCATCCTGGGCCACAGGTTGGACATGCCTGCTCTATAGGATTCTGATGAGCCTGTTACCTCTTCATACTTGTCTGGTCCTTGACAGATTTTTTTCCTGGAGTGCTTTCTGGAGAGAGCAAATGCAGTTTCCATCCCAATATGTGTAACTATTGTAGGAAGGAAAATTTCAATGCTAAATAGAATTTAATCAATCAATTTTGTTTATTAAAAGTAAAATTATTCTAGATGCTCAAGCACTAACCCTTGCAATGATTTTTTCATTCTTTTAGACCAATCAGTCACCATATTGAGCTGCCCCTTCCCTTTCTCTAACCACTTGCTCCAAAACCTTCCCTCTTGCCCTTAATTAAGGCCAAATTCTCTGGCTTAGCATTCAAGGTGGCCACAATCTGGTCTGCACTTATCTCTTCAGCCTTATTTCCCATGACTCCCTTATACAAATTATAGTACCAGAATGTGCATGTTCCTACTCCTATGCCTAGTTCATTCCATTCCCCCAGACTGGGCACCACACCCTTGTAACCCTGAGTCTTAATTTTCCTGTCATACTAGCTCCAGCCCCACTTTCTCTGTAGACAATTTCCCAATCTCGTCAGCACACAGTGATTTCTCTCTTTCTTCTTTATCACATAAATCATGTATCTAATCTGCTTAGCACAGTGATCCTAACAACTAGGATGTGCTCAGTGGAGTGCGCAAGAAGATGGTATCTGAAGCCAGACTGCCTGACTTGGTATCCTAGCTTTGCTGCTTGTTGACAACTTATCTAACCTCTCTGAGTCTCAATTTCCTCATTTGTAATAAGGGTAATAATTGTACCTCATAAGGTTGCTATATATAGTTATATATTCCTTTATGCAGATATTCCATCTTCTTCACCTAATGTATGCTTTTTTTTATTTTTAAGATTTATTGTTTTTGACAGAGACAGACAGAGACAGAGAGACAGAGAAGGGGGAGGGCCCAGAGCAGTCTCCACAGTTGTACGTCATCAGTATTCGACATGGTTTCATTCCACACAGGTGAGCGAGGGCCACGCAGGGTGGGAACTGGGCTGGGGGCCTCCCATATGGGAAGCACACCCCAGTTCAGCATATGGGTCTGCATGGGCTGGACCCGGGATTCAATCCTTTGTCCCTGGGCCTGCAAAGTGAGCGCTCAACCCGCTGAGCCATCCTGGCTTCCTCCCAACCACTTTCTGTCTCTCTTCTTGGCTTTGTGTTTTTTCTTAGCATGTGTTCGGGGTTAGATTGTGTGCCCTCAGAATCACATTCTGGGGTCCTGGGGGGTTAGGACTTCAACATATGACCAAATGAGGTCATTCTGTAATGACCTTATTTGGAAGTAGGGTCATTGAAAATGGAATTAGGATGTGGTCACACTGGATCAGGGTGGGCCCCTGATTCAACAGGATTGGTGTCCTCACATATGAAGACACAGAGATGCAGAGGGACAGTGCTATGTGACAACAACGGTGGAGATTGGGGTGATGCAGCTGCAAGCCAAGAAACACCAAACATTGCCGGCAATATCAGAGGCTTGGAAGAGGCTTGGAAGATTCTCTCCAATGGGGTTCAGAGGGCCATTCCCCTGCTGACACCTTGATCTTGGGCTTCTGGCCTCCAAAACTGTGTGATATGATGTTTGCTTTTTGAAGGTAGCTATTGACTACTTTTGCCACTCACCTCAATCACCAAAAAACTGAGCCAAGAGAGTTCCGGTTCTGGTACAGGGATATTACGAAGGATTACTTGACTGAGAAAAGCATTATCTTGCAAATGTAAATTGTGGGATAGCACAGATGGAAAAAGTCCAGAAGAACAATGCTTTGTGCTGGAATAGAGGTAGGAAATGGGGAAGGGCAAGAGGTTGTCAGAAATATTCCTGGAGAAAAAGGATTTTCAGATCCTTAAGGGAACAAATGAAAGGATTTTGGTGAGTGGATTTGAGATCCAGTTTATTTCCTTTGGAAAGGAGTGCCTTCAGCCACCTGGAGGGCCCTCTGATTCTAGAGTTCTAAGAGAAACAGGTGCAGTGCTCAGGACTTAGGAATTAGGACTGACTTAGGAAGTCGGACTGACTTTGAAAGTAGGGCTGACTTAGTAGGAATGAGAGACGTCATCAAGATGGCGGTGTGATAGGAGACTCTTGAAACGTCACCTGGAAAATACAACAAATTGAACAACTAAAATCCAACAAAGGAATCCTGAAAGTAGGACTGCCTTCAGAGTTAGGGCAGGTTTAGGAGGTAGAGCTGACTTGGGAGGTAGGACTGACTTAAGAGATAGGACTGATTTAGGAGGTAGGGCTCACTTGGGTGGTAGGGCTGACTTCAGAGGGCAGACTGATTGGGAAGTAACGCTGACTTGGGAGGTAGGACTGACTGGGAGGTAACACTGACTTGGGAGGTAGGACTGACTGACTGGGAAAGTAGGACTGACTGGGGCTGCTCATGATTGCCTTGAGGATGGAGACTACAGTCTTCCATTTGAAATGCCCAGCCCTGCTCACTGGTCTTGGGAAGGAGACAAAATACCCATCTGGTAAAGCAGACTATGAATTTGACTGGTGTGTTCCTTGGGCTGAATCACCTAGGGCAGGGGTGTCAAACTGGTGGCCCTCGGGCTGCATGCGGCCCCCGAGGTAATTTTTTGTGGCCCACGATGCTCTGAAATAAAATGAAAATAGAAAAAATTGTTATGAAGAAAATAGCGCTTAGAGGAGATCGAGGCAATACTGTACACACAATTTCCTCGTTAACCCTTTAACTACTGAAGACGAGTATACACGTGGCCCACTGCCTTTCCTGGGTTCCTGGGGGCCTGTGGGCGTGTATAAACGCGCTGACTCAGTTCTGGAGACATTTGTAAATGTGATGTGGCCTGCGTGAATCTTGCCCGTGTTTTAATTGAGTTTGACACCCCTGACCTAGGGTACTGTGCTGTGCAAGGGAACCAGGGATGGTGTTACTGGTGCTAGTGGGATGTGGGGTGTGTGTGTGTGTGTGTGTGTGACTGATGGAGGAGTCATTGCCTATGACAGACTGTGTATGTGAGAGGCGTTCAGGCTGGGGAATGATACAGGCTGGGAAGAATGCAGGCTAAGGGTATCGATGCTGAGGGTGGGGGGGATACAGGCTGCACCATGATTCAAGTTAGGGGGATACATCCTGGGGGGATGTAGGCTGGGAGGTAGAGACTGAGGGGATATACACTGGGGAGATACAAGCTGGGAAGAGGTGTGCTCATTTTCAATTGCTGTGTAACAAATTATCACAAATTTGGTGGCTTAAAGCAACACCCATTGGTCAGTTACGGTAACAGTTCTTTAAGTCAGAGGTGCAGGCCTGGTGTGGCTGAGTTCTCCACTCAGGGAATCACAAGGCGAATGTCAAGGTGTCAGCTGGGCTATGTCACTTTTTGGATCTCAAGATCCTCTTTCATGCTCACTTGATTGTTGGAAGAATTCAGCTCCTTGTGGTTGCAGAACTGATGCCCATTTTCTTGTTGGTTGCTGGTAGAGGCCACTCTCAGCAACTAGAGGCCACCTGTAGTTGCTTGCCAAGTGGCCCCTCCATATGCCCTTGCACGCTTCACATCTCTGATTTCTCTGTCTCTAATCACTAGACCCAGATTTAAAGGGCTCATGTGATTAGATCAGGCCCACCCAGGAAATCTCTTAAAGTCAGTTGATTTGGGACATTAATTACATTTGCAAAATACTTTCATCACAGCACCTAGATTAGAGTTTGATTGAATAACTGGGAATAACTGTATGCTTATTAGGGGTGAGGAATCTTTGGGGGCTGTCTTAGAATTCTTCCTTTCATAGGAGGATACAGGCTGGAGGGATCTAGGCTGGAAGATATAGTGTGATGGGGGAGATACAAGTGAGGGTGCATTCAGACAGGTGAGAGACAAACTGGGGAGGGGTAGAGGCTGGGATGACTACTGGTTAGAGAGTGATATGGGTTGGTGGGGGAATATGTGGCAGTATGTAGGTTGGGGAGGATTTAGGCTGGGAGGATAAAAGCTGAGAGGGATACAGGTTGGGGAGTGGTACATACTGAGAGGGGAGTATAGACAGGGGCATGGTGCAGGCTAAGGGGACGATGCAAGCTGGAAAGTCACAGAGGCTGGAATGGGAGGCAGGAGACAGACTTGGCACAGCACCGGTGTAGAGACTGGGAGCCTGAGACAGCTATTCTGAGCCAGAGTACAGAGGTATGCCCGGGTGTGATGGGGTCCTGAAGAAGAGCACTCAGCCTAGCCTAGATAATCAGGGATAGCTTCCTGGAGACAGTGTTCCGGGTGAGTTCTGAAGATGGATGAGCATCCTTAGACAACCAGAGAAGAAAGGTGAGACAAGTGCTCAAGGCAGATGAAAGAGCAGGAGTTGAGGCACAGAGGTGTCAGAGAAGAGTAGGATGCTTAGCTGTAAAGCTAAATCTTTCACGAAGCCATTAAATATGTTCCAGTCCTTTGAAACAAGATAATGCCACTGAGGACAGCATAGGAGGGGAAGTGCAAGCTCTTGCAGTTTCAGTGTCTCATTTGATAAATCAGGACATTGGAGCAGACATGCCCCTCCATAACTATAAAGTGTTTTGAGGTCTTTAAATAAGTTAAATATATTGCATGTCTGTAATAGGCCAGACACCATTACAGTTTCAACCTGTTTTCTGCTATGTAAGTGATGTAATTAGTTCTTTTATAGTCAAGCGAATTTTCCTAAAATGCTAAATCATTTAAATAACAGCATAATCTCAGCAAATTTAAAAATGTTTTCTGCCTCTTTAAGGATATTTTTGTTTGGGGGAAAATTTAGTGTTAATGGGAAGTTCCTGGAGGATATAGTCCAAATTACTGAAATTCGGGAACCTTACTGATTAAAGACATTTGGTGGAATTCCAAGAATTTCAAAATTCTGCCAAAATTACCACTCTAAAATTTATCCCTAGATTATTCTTTCCATTATCAATTGAGATTTAAATAGGGGGATATTAATAGGTTCACTTCTGCTCCCAGAAGTTCTTTAAGGAAAGAAAATTCATTAGCTATCAACTCAGGAAATACCTACTTTTATACCTGAAAATAAATACCTCATCAACTGGAACTATACTCTATTTCAAATAATAGTATTTACTGAACTTGTAATGAGTGTTAAAGTCACTGTGCTAAGTACTTTCCACCTTATCTCATTTAATCCTCTCAACAATTCTGGATATCAGAACTATTGCCATCCTATTTTAAAGTCAAATGCACACTCTGGCTTCCTGAGCAGTACTTCTAACTTAAATTCTAGAGTACTTGTTTGCTCTCTTATCCTAGAAAACCAGCCTATGGATAGGCCTATGAATTGCCTTCCAGGCAACCTCTGCCAGTTCTACTTCCTTCTACAAGGCACAGGCTCAAAGTCATCGCTAAAACCTACCACTGAGGGAACCACTTTGTGAAAAAGATGCCACTGTGAACTCTGGTCTGAAAAATGCTTTTTGCAGGGAGAAGGTCTTTCTCACACTCCCTGTCCAAAAATGTCACTGTTCTGCTTCAGCCAGGGAGGCTATTAAAAATACATGGATGCCATGAACACTGCTCTAACCAACCAGAAGAGATGTCAGTCTGTGCCAGGCTTTATCAGCCTCCCCTTCGCTTGGGGATGGTGGGGAGGTGGTGGAGGAGGTGAGGCTGGGAAGGGGAGGGCACTGGGAGGGCTTCGAGTAACAGCTTGAGAGAATGGCGTTTCACCAACTAACATGGAAGTGCTTCATTATTTTAAAGGCAGTGTGAGTGTACCAATGTGTACCAAGTAAAACTCTACCCTGTCCAATGCCACTGAACTTTCCAGAAGACAGGCACCTCTCAGACATATCACCCTCAGTCCCAAACCGTACCTCCTCAAAGTTTCTAACCTTATGGCTATTCCTAAAGAAGGCTGGACGAGGGAGAGAAGGAATCTAAGAGTCTCCTGGCTATCTCTTAACTCAAACGCCTTGTCTCTTATTTTCTCAGTCGGAAGTCCACCCCTTGGGCCTGGAGGCAGAAATGAAGAAGGAAGAGAATGGAGGTAACCATCTTTGCTTTCATTTTTTCCTCTGTGATGTGGAAAATGTTTATATCTTCTAACATTTTTATATCTTCCATATCTTTATCATCTGCTTAAGATGCCCTCATGTCTGTAACATGTCCTCCTCCCCCAAAGAGGGACAGGGACAGAGAGAGGGAGAGGGAGAGGGAGAGGGAGAGGAGATGAAGTCAATTGCTTATATTTGTGCCTTGGGTGAAAGAATGGACCTGTCCAACTGTCCATGAACGAATAATACATTGTGCCACGTGGGGTTTGGTTATAGTCTTCAAGGCTGCCTCAAACAGGGACACATTGGAATTCAAGATACAAAAATCCAAAAGGATTGGGCCAAAGTCCTCAGGCTTGCATCTTCAAAACAAGGCGCAGTGTACACACTGGAGAAGACATTACCTTTCAAAAGCAGCTCTAGAGAGTCTAGGAAGCAAGTAGAAGTATGAGAAAAGAAAACAAGAGAAATAGAATTTACAGAAGAAATGGAGTCTGATAGGGAAAAAAGTTTTGATTTTTCGATGAAGCCAGCAGAATCTGATCTGAGTGAAAAGTACTCATCCATGTGAGATGCCTGCTGAGAACAATGTCATAAAATGAACATTAGCAGGCAATCGTGAGAGCCTTAAAATGTCTTTTACAAAGAGAGAAATGGAAGGAAAACAAAACATGTCACTATGCCTGGAAATCACTTATAGAAAGCTCGAAAAAGCAAAAAGAGAAAAGAAAGAATATCACGTGACCATCCCATTTATGGTTACTGGGGACCTTTTAGAGACAGATTTATTTCTCCTTTTCTGGTGATGCCTCACTTTAGACCACTCTTAAAGTAAATAATTTTCTCTGTATGAGCCATATTTTCAATCATTCTGATTTTGAAGGAAATTTTCTTCCCTTTGGCTATTTTTGTAAACATGTAATGGAGGAATTGCTTTGAACTGATCCTGCAAAATGCATCTTTTATGTCTACTTTATATTGTAAGTCTTGACAAAAATAAATAAAACAAAGCATATTGCTGTGGCTGTTTGAAAGCATTTGGACCTGAATGGAATCTTTAAATAAATGTGAACTTTATCAATTGAAAATATTGTAGACTTGTGGTGAGAAGGGGACCTGAGATATCAATTGGCCCAGGCCTCTAGTTTCAGACAGAACATATACATGAATGGATTACTCCCTTTTCATAGGATATCAAAAGTAGTTAGATCCTGAGTCCCAGAGCAACTTATGTTAGGATATCTTAATTTGTATGAGATTAATATATTTCATTCTGAAGCTGGTTTAACTTCCTTTATATGTTAGTAGCATTCAGTTTGCATTTCATAGTTGTAAAATTGTGAGCATTACTGTGATGATTTTGGTAACAAGCTTGTGGCCATAATTAGTCAGCAAACACTTTTTGAAACAGTTGCTATATCAAGGCACTGCCATAGATGTTGTGGGAGATGTAAGACTATAAAAAAACAGTCTTAATTAAGAAAAATTACAATTTCTGTGGGGAAGGTGGTTACATAATGCATGTACTGGCTATATGAAGACATGGAGTTTCCACACAGGCTCTTTTAGATAGTCCCGTTCTGTAGTAGTATCATGAAAAAAGACGATAAAAATCAGTACTGGGATGCCAGGAGAGCTCAGCAGTTGAGCACTTGCCTAGCAATCACAAGACTGGGGGTTTGATTCCTGGTCCCTGCTCCAAACTTCGAAAGCTGAACTGCAGTTCAGCTGGTAACTGTCAAGAAGGCACAGCAACAAATGTTCTTGTCTCCCATGTGGGAGACCCCCAGTTCAGTTGTGGCCCCATACAGTCCGATATCCACCTGTGTGGAATGAAACCATGTCATAACTAATGATGTGCAATTATGGAGACTGCTCTGGACCCTGCCTCCTTCTCTCTCTCTCTCTCTCTCACACACACACACCCCTTCTCTCAAACAATAAATCTTTAAGAAAACCAGTACTACTTTTAGATTGTTGAAGAAGCATATGAGAAAATTTTATATTATATGTTATTGGTAATGTTTATGAATGTACAACCTTTATCTCTTACTACATTTAAGATCTGTGAGAAAAGTTGAATCTGATTATATATTTTCACATCACCACATACTTTCCACAATTCAGAAACATGTTGATTGATTAACCATGGAGCTAAACTCAATGCCAAAATAAATGCATAGCCCACATTAAATGATGCATTGCTCATTGCTTCATGACTATGGAACATAAACACAATTCTGCTGTCATCTAAGACAGTTTAGCCTGAAGAATTAGTCAAAATATATAGGGATGGGGAATTTAGCAGCAGATTGAGTATTACACTGAAGGAAAATCCTTTTTCTTTTCTCTTTTCACTGATGTCCATGCCTTACTTAAGCCTTGGTAAACCAATGTTTAAATTGTTGGTCTCATTCTGGTTATGACTCCTAAGTACATCTTCATTGTAATGGTACTGATACTCCATCGATAATATTATGTTCTCTGCTTTTGCTGTCAGTGTGCTAGAGATTGAACATGCACTTGTGTATCCTGAATGTGATTTTAGTACCTGAATCATATTTATAAAAAGTAAAATGAGCAACATGTGTTGGAATGTAGATACTAAAGAATCATACAGTTAAGCACAGTAAATATATTTGGTAGGTTCCCCACACTTACAACTATCCATGTGATTTCCTTGTTGAGTGAGCTAGTGGTGTTTCATCAGAAACCCCAACCCAGCCAGAATGAAATTCCTCCTTTTTTAGAAACCTAGAACAAGGGAGAATGTGTTACATCTTTCATTAATCTATTGCAGTCTCTAAGAACATTCTCTGACAAGAGTGCTTCCTTCAGCCTGAGCTTTGCTGTTCCTTGGTAGAGTAATTTTCTTTCAATCTATTCTTTTTTTTTTTTTTTTTGTCGTTACAGTATTTCTTTTTTGTTGTTGTTGTTTTTTGTTTTTTGAGAGAGAGAGAGAGAGAGAGAGAGAGAGAGAGAGAGAGAGAGAGAGAGAGAGAGATACAGAGACAGAGAGAGAACTGAACTGGGGGAACTCCCCAGTTCAGCACATGGGTCTGCGATTCGATCCTTGGTCCCTGGGCCTGCAAAGTGAGCGCTTTACCCGCTGAGCCATCCCAGCTTTCCCTAAATCTATTCTTGATAGAGGCAGAGGAGAGTAAATAATTTTTCTTTGCAACATAGGCAATAAATGTGCATATCATTATGTTAATACTAAATAGCTCATGCCCATTATTCAAGATAAAGAATCTATTAAAGCCATTGATTTATTTACCATGAAGCATATAAAAAAGGAGACAAGAATGGAGATAAGACTCTTTTATCTGACATAGTAAAAGGCAATTTATGTCTTTCCTAGAGTTATAGTTGCCATTTTGGACATAGTTATAGTTATTCATGCTGATCAGACATTTAGGATTAGTAGACATTAGAACTTTGACATTCAAATCTCTTAAAAAAGAAGTTTTACAGACAGTTTCACACAGATACTATTCATGGCAGCAAAAAAAAGACAAGATTTTTTTTCTTGTAAATGTTTTCACCCTTGGCTTTATCTAAAAAGTTTCTTTTAAAATGTCTGTACTGTTTAGAAATTTTGTATCTGTACCTTCATTAGTAGCACTTTTCTCTTTTATCTTGCTCTTTCAAGGCAAAAGACACAATTCCATTTGTTAGGAGTGAATCAGAAAATTCAAGGCCTAAAGAAATGTAACACTTAATAAAGGAATATAGAAAACAGATTTAAAAAATAAGGGAATGTAAAGCATGTAATATTCTGTTTTTACAATAATAATAGATTTCTTGGGGGAAAGAAGAGAAGCAAGAGGATTCTTCTGGGCATTTGCATAATAAGGGCTAAATAATAAAGATAGGTAAATATAATGGACTAATGTGTTAATAGTTAAGACTACTACAGTATATAGAATTTGTTGTCCCAAAGCTTTGTTTAAGAAAAATGATTTTGACATCCAGTTCATTCTACCCACCAATCTTCCCAATCTACAATATACTAAAGACAATTTAGTATGAGGTAAAACTTAAGCTCATTAGCGCTGAAGTAGGTCATGTCAAGTATTCTGAGGGTTTTGTATGCAAGGAAAATATACATCAGAATTAATAAAACTGGGTCTAACATTATTACCATTATTTACATCATCACCATAAGCATCAAATATTTATTGAATACCCAGAGTGAGTAGAGTACACTTAGCAATATTATTTTATATCACAGTTGACTCCTGGGAATTTCAAATTAAAATAATGAAAAATGACCAGAAGTTTCCAACAGAAAATGAGTGAGGGGGCAATTGGGCAGAAGTGGTTGGGAGATGTTGCTGCATTGCCAAGACTCTCTGCTCTGGGTGGCATCTGAATGGACATTGTCCACTCCTGGGCTGGTTGTCCTCTTCTCTGCTGCATGTGTCCAGTTCCTTTCTGACACAAAGCTTTTTACCAACTGGAACCAGGTAAGCACCTAATAATGCAAAAGCAACCAGGTAAAATATGGGATGCCCAGCTAAATTTTAATTTTAGATAGACAATACATAATTTTTAGTGTATGTCCCAAATATTGAATGAATATTCTCTATTTTTATTTGCTAAATCTGACAACTCCCAAACTGCCTTCTGAGCTTCCTTGCTAACTACCTTGATTGTAGTTTCTTGCTTTAGCCATAAAAGGGTAATAACATTCATTATGTGTGGATTTACTGATTTGACTTTTAGAGTACAACTTTCCCTGATTTACAGCTTGTGTGTGTGCTGGGTGGAAGAATGGATCTTATTATCACTGCCACTTACCACCAGCAATTGTTGAGACAAAGTGCACTCATCAGAGTTGTTTAAGGTAATACAAACCATTTCAGGAAAGATAAAGAACTAGTATAAATGAATTCCAATATCACTTTACTTTTACTGCATAACTAAAATAATTTGCTGAGGAAAAGGGAAGTAGGAATTTTATTATGGGAGAAGGGTTACTTGGGAGAATGTAAAAAAATTGAGTGTAAGGCAAGTGTGAGGAGTGGAGTTGTGCAGTGGGGACTTAGGGTGCCATGGGTCTCTAGGGAGGAGAACACCAGGCTAGAACAGAAGGGAGGAAGATGTCAAAGAAACTGACTCTTTCATTTGTGTGGAGGGCTGGCTGGTCCTAGATGTGCCAGGAGTTGTAACCCTTCTTCCTGCTGTCTTCTATACTCTTTGGTCAGGTTTCTTTATTACTACTATTATTAGCATGCATTTGGGGTCAAGTAGATTCAAGTTTGTGGTCTAGCTGGGAATCTCTTCATACTACATACATTGTTTTTATGAGATATGGCCTGAGTTTTGAACAACTGAGTTACAAATAAAAAGTTGAAACACAACTTGGTCAGGCGGGGTGTGCCTTACCCCCCTGGTGGGTACTGAATCCAGGTTGAAGGCCTTGTCACAGTACAATGTATGACAGTGTATTGCATTGAATACACATCAGAAGCAGAGCTGATAGGTTCACTTCAACTCAATCACATTTCATTCAACAGCTATTTGTTGACTACCTTTCTGGAAATAGATAATATCTTCTAAAGATGGGAGGAATAGATAACAGTGCATAATGGTGCATTGTGACTCCAAGGTTTTTACAGACTTCAAGGTTTTTACAAATAACTACAAAAACGGGACTAAGACAGCTATTATAAAGAAGGGAGTTATTAAGTACCAGAGATAATGTATATGGAAAGTGCTTTGCAAATATAAAGGGCTGTGAGGGTTGTTCTAGACTGGGCCTTTAGATTCCCAACATCTCGTTTGACCTACAGTTGGGAGTAACAGAAAAAGAAACCTGAGTTCTTGAGACACTCACGAATGGAGGTCATGAGTTCCCGGTGGCCATTAGCCGTAAGACCTTGGGCAAGGTACACAGCCTTCAGCCTCAACTTTCTCCCATGATACATGGAGGCTACCAAAATCTACCTTGCCTGGCAGGAGTAAGGGCTCGATAAACCGTACTTCTTATTAGTACTTAAGTTCAGCTTCCTTCTCTGAGTGACTGAGAAAGGAACTCTTTGTGTAGGGGGGGCTACTTTATAGGGTGCTCTTTAGGGGCACGGCTGAGCCATGCAGTTTCCACAAGGAACATACTGCACACTCCAACTTGCACCCCTTGCCTTAACCAAGGACCAGAGAAATTCAGGCTCTTCTAGCGAAAACGCTGCCCGGTCTCTTCTCCGGAGGCACCGAGGGAGTGCCTTTGCAGAAGCCCCGGCTGCGAGGAGCAGGCGGGCAGGGGGTCTCGGGAAGGATCTCAGGCGCTGGGTGGGAGGAGGAGCCGCCCCGCGGCTTCGGCCCCAGAGCAGGAGCAGAGGCGGGGGAAGTGGGCGCCGAGGGGCGCAGGGGGACCGCATCGGGTGTCGGTGCTATAGCGGAGCCGGGGCGGGCACATCTTCCCTGCCGCCCAATCGCCAGCCGTAGCTCGGCCTTATGAATAAGCAACAAAGCGAAGCGCCCTCCCCCTGGCAGCCCAGACTGTGGAGCGAGCCGCCACCGCTGCAGGGGCCGCCGCGGGGATGCCGAGCGCCGGCGCCGCCGCTCTCCGCGCGCTGCTCGGCTGAAGGCGCACAGGTGAGGACGGGCCCGGGTCCTGCCTCTCCGGCGGCCGCGGCTGCAGACCAGACGCCGGGGCAGAGCTGGAGCCGGAGCCCCCGGCGGCGCGGGGTCGCCCCGGGAGTGGTCCAGTCCCGGGAGCGCGGCTTGCGCCCTGCGTCCCCGCCGGGACGCGGTGCCGGGCGCCGGGTGAGCCGGGGCAGCCCCTGGCGCGCAGGCCTCGGAGGACTCGCCACACTCCTCGCTCCAGCCCAGCCTCCCGGCTCCGCACCAGCGACCGGGCCTTTGTGCTGGCGGAGCTTGCAGGGCTGGCTGCTTTTGTGTAGGCTTTTCTTTCTTCCCTCCCTCCTCTCTTAGCCTCACAGCGGTGATAGAGAAGTTTCCGAAGACTGCGATTTGCTCTTTCCAAAGCACCGATCCTAATGTCCCCAATGTCAATCAGTGTCCAGCAGCCGAGGAGCGAATGGGGGCGGCTGTGGCCACCGAAACGTGTTTTGTTACTTCGCAGAAAACAAACAGTTGAGTGTGTAGCGCAGAGATGTCACTGAACCTCCCTACTCAGGCCCCGGCTGCCCCCCAAAGACAAGGCAGGAGGATGTTCTTAATTGGAAAGCGGCCCTGCGACTTAGGTGCGGAGGAGGTCAGGCTCTGCCTGAGACTCCAGAACGGTTGTTGGGAGGTGCTGCCTGGAGGTGCCCAGATGTCGCATGTGCATTCTGGTCACCAACAGAACTTGACTTGTGTAGTTTCTGAGCGTGTAGAGCCCTGGCTGGCGAGGAAACCGCTAACGTCTCTTAAGAGTTTGGAGTTCTTAAAGATGAGAACTCTGCCTTCTCAAGCTGATCCCAAGGATCTGCCAGGACCTTGGCATCTCATTTCAGGGCAGAGCTGATATCGAGGAGAGGAGACAGTCTGCTTTAAAGTGTCTGCTTTCTTTGGAAGTTTTAGTTCGAAACTTAGGGGGGTACAGGGAGTGGTTCACTAAACCATCTATAGGACTCTGAAAGATTTCTTCTATAGGGAGTAAAAGTGTGGCCAGAATTTGCATGCCCCCCCCTTGTATATTTCCCTGATCACAAGTGATACTGTTGGGCTCCAAGGAGTCTTGTTTAAGCCAAGCGCCTGCGGAGTCAGAGACCGACTTGCCCACTTGCCTGCAGAAACCCACTGTTGCATATGTGTATTGAAAGAAACTCAACAGGGGTGAGGTTCGCCAGGATCAGAACATTGCAATTCACTTTTACACACAGTAGAGATTTAAGAGTAGTCTGATTTACTCTTGTGGACAAGGTAGAGTTGTTATATGTGTCATAACGAGCCAAGCACTTACGCAACAGACTTGGTATTGATTGCTTTGATTCACAAAACTCCCAAGACTCATGGAGTCGAATGTAGCTACAGCAACAGAGCTAATTAGGGAGATGTGGATTTGTCTTTGTTTTCATGGGAAGCTTCTTAACCATTGTAGTCTGGTGTTTCCTGCTAGACTTTTCAACGTCTTAAATTGACATTACAGAAAAGGTTTGATGCTAAATATACGAGTAAGTACAGCATCAAAAGGAGGAGGATGGGCTTACCTGTTGTGGAAAATTTCCACTCTTCAGCTAAAGATGTACTTTACTCTATTCAGCAGATAGTTTCCTGAGAGGTTGTATATGGAATTGTATTTTTGTTCATTTAATTTTGTTTATTTTCACAACAGGGGAGTTGGCTGTTCCAAGGGAACCCAGGTTTAATGTCTGTAAAATGAAAACTCATTTCCTAATTAAGATGTGTGGTCAATCCTGTTTTTTTTTCATATCGTGTTTACTTGGTGATTATAATAAAAGTGTTTGAATCAAGATATAGCTTGAAATGTAGATATTAGGTTTATTCTTTAAATGTCTACCTAGGGATTACCGTCTCCTTAAAGGTCAGCTAGTACTTAAAGTAGGCTGACCAGATGTAGCGTTTTAAACAACAGAAAACAACGGTACTATCTGTTTCAAACTTTACGTATGGTCAGCCTACTGACACATTGAATTTAGCCCAGTGAGATGAGGCTGACTGACCATATGTACTGTTTGAGTCGGGACAGTACCGTTGTTTTCTGTCCCATTTAAAACTGTACATCTGGTCAGACTAACTTAGACATCTTGTCAAACAAATGAGGTTTGTGAACCACAAAGAACAGAAATAAGGTATCAAATTGGGTCATTGAAAAGAACTGTATGATGGATGGGCAAGAACTTATTGATCAAGATTGATTAGGAGACGATTCTGCAAATATCAGATGATTCCCAGGCCACTTTCTCTACGTGAGAAACTGAAAGGAGAGGCTTTGGAAATAGCTAGGAGGAAAAAAGATGCTTCAAATTGCTCTCATTTCTGTAGTTTGAGGGGAATGCATGTTAGTACCACACTAAAATGTCAAACTGTATGATACTTAAAACTCTTTCTTCAAACCATTTTCATGTTTGTTACCAATTTCTTTTTGTTTCTCTTCCACCCTTTGAAGAAAACAGAATGTGCGTTATTATCTCCATTTTGCAACGAGGAAACAGAATTTCAGTGATTTTGCCCAAAGTAGAGCTGGAATGTGAAGCTAGTTTTTAAATCCTCAAGTCTAGCTTCTTTTACCAGAGATAGGATGATATGCAAGGGGTGATAAGCAGAGACGTTTTCATTTGTCTACATGGCTAAATTGTGGAGAATACAGCTTGTGGTCTCTATGTAGAACTTAGTTGTGGTCTGCAGGAATGATAAAGCACTATGCTGGTAGTTGCCAGAGTAACCATCTTGCCCCAGCCTACTTACTCTCTTCTCCATCAGCACTGATGCTATTTTCCTCCTGGGGACCATGCTTTTCTTTGTGGTTATTCTCCCTCCTTCCTCTGTGGTTGAACATGCTGCTGGAAAGATCATCTATCATTCCAGTTACTTAATTTATGATGAAGAATGACAGGCCGAATGATTTTAAATCCAATGTATCAGGGCAGTGGCAATTGCCAAAAGCATAGTGAATCAGAAATGGGGTGCCTTAGTGCTGTGTGCCACAGATGGGTTAATAGGGTCAGTGTTTTAATAAGCTCAGCTTGAGACAAATGGAATTGTATGGGCAATGAGGGCCTTCTGGATTAAAACAAGAAAAGATAAGCCAAGGACAAAATAATTGAGGAGCAGAAAAACACGAAAAGAAAATATTATAAAGACACAAACAAGGGAAAGAGTTTCATTTCCCTTCATCAATCACAGAATCACTACTTAGAGTTTAAAAGGTGAAATGATAATTGGCAAGCAAGTTGACTTAAATCTCAGACTTGTCACTTGTTACTATTGATCTATTTTTTAAATGAAATAAATATTAAAAATCTAAAATATAGCAAAAATGAAAATATAGACATTTTTACTATTACTAAAATTACACATTGAAAACGTAGCCACACACGGTGATGGAAAGTGAGCTGATTCTTGGTGGTGATCACATAATGTGATGTATAGACAATGTAATGTAGAATTGTACACCTGGAAACAATGTACTTGATATCAATGTCACCCCAATAAATTAAAAATAATAAATAAATAAATTAGATGTCAGTAAAAGTTAAAAAAAAAAGAAAAGAAAAAGTAGCCAAAATTGGCTAGGTGATGAACAAAACGTACAATTATACAGTTAGACATGGATAGATGATAAAATGTCATTGAAAATCTTACAATATAAAACAGAGTCTACACATTCTTTTTCACATTTTAAATGGTTATTTATATTCCCTTCATGCCAGCAAATATTTACTGCATACCTCCTCTATATACCTACCATTGTTAGCAATTATGTGGCAGACAGAGGAAGCTAAAAGATGAGTGTTCATGTGCAAAGAACATAATATCATTTGAGGTGACCAGACTTACAGATATGATGATTTGTGTTGGAGAAGCTGGGAGAACAGTGGGAAGAGAGTGGGCGAGGCAATTATGTGACAGACTTAGTAAACAGGGTGTGACCTAGGGCCAGGGTTTGGATACCTGGGGTAGGGAAGAAGGCGGGAGCTCTGACTATTGCAGTGTCATGAGCAAAGCTTAGGAACTTGAAATGAATCTGGCTATAGGAGAGCATAGTATACCCAACTGGTGATGGTGTCTATCCTGGCACTAGGGCTGTGAGGTTGCATTACAGATATGGAGTTTGGCAGTTGTATGTTTGGGAACATTAAATTACGTGTTTTGGGAAGGCAGAGAGTTACACTGGCAAAGGCAGGAAACTTGAAGTCTGACAGAATTCACAAGTTCAAAAACAAACCCAATCATATAGGCAAGTTAATTATCCTCTATAAACTTGTAGTTTTCTCATCTAAAAGAAAAAAAGTGGGGTTAATGGTAGTACCTATCTCATTAGGTTGTTATTAGGAATAAGATAATTTATATAAGGCACTTTTTGGCACACAGTGTCCCCATAGCAGCCATTTTTTTTTTTTTTTGAGTATTGTCATTTTTTTATTTTTAATGATAAACCATCTGGATTGCATAAAATGGATTGGAGAGAGTCTGAAAAGAATCATCAGTTAAGAGGTAATTGAAATAATAACAATCCAATAAGGTGACAAGAAGAGACAATGCTAACAATCATTATGAGGAAAGGATCCATAAAATTTGTGAATCTAGAATGTAAAAGAGAGAAGAGTTCAAGATGACACCAAAATGTAGACAAGGAGACCAGTGCATTTCAAGTGGCATCCACGTGACTTCCTGTAGACAATGAAAATCTAAGATTAGGCAGCTTTCTCTCCAAAACCCCACACCAGCTATTTATGGTATTTGTGTTTATACTGAGAAAAGGAAAATATCAGGCAGATGGTCACCAGTTTTTTGGCATATGCTGCAGCCCTCCTGTGTCTTAAGTGCTCTTATGGCAATTCTCACATCCCTTATGAATCATACCTGCAACTCAATTTACTTTGAAAAAGGTAGTTTTGTTGCTGTTGAGAATGTTTGAACATGCTGCTTCTCTTTTGTGTCTCCATTTGGGTAACACACTGAACAATATCAGTATACATTTCAGTTGGAAAAATAGTGACCAAGTATTAAAACAAACAAAACAAAAGCCTGTTTACGAAGTCTAACAAGATGGCTAAGGCAGAATTTTTTTTTTTTTTATGTTGTCTTTCATTTGTCTTTGAAACTTGAATATGCCTAGACTTGACAAAGAAACAGATTTTGGACTGTATCTATTTAAGATTGTCAAAGATAGTGCTTGATAGAACAGCTTATCTGCCCACTGGTGGCAGAAATGCAGAAAATTGTTCAGAGGACTGCTGAGTCATTAGGATACCTTGATAACAAATGATAGACAAAGTGCTACTGACTTGCTCTGAAAGGAATGCTTTCTAAGTTGTTAGAAGCTAATGTCCACTATTAGTTAGCAATTTACTTACAGTTTATTTAACTGAATTGATTTGCCCTGATTGATATAGCGAAGGGAAAGCTGTGTCTAAACTCACAGTGTGAAGCAAAAGTTAGAGAGAAATGTTCTTTTGTTTGTTTGTTAAATATTCTTATGATTGGGTGAATTTAAGATAATTGAGACACAGAATTGTAATAAACAATAAAATTTCTTCTCCTTCTCCTGTTTAACCAATATTTACTGAACATTTCCTCTGTGGCAGGCACCTGCCAGGGAGGGGCTACAAAATTGAGGAAAAAAGAAAAGGCCTTCAAAATATGATTGTAGATGGTTATTTAGGTTTGGAAATATTGCCATCCTCTTGATAGTGGTCAGACTTTTGCTATTTATTCTCTAATATCATGCATCTTCCAGTGGGGGACACCAAGATCGTGGGAGTGGCTATGTGAACCTGTCCCGTGCTTTGAAAGATGGAGAAAGATCTGGAACTTGAAGGTCATCTCCCAGTTTATCTGAGTTGCACACGTGTTGCCTGCTGCCTTTTCTACAGGCTGTCTTTTCTGCTTCTTTAAAGTTCAGATGTCGTTTTGAATAGTGTGGTCGCAATACACAGATGTAGAATAGGCTAGCAGTTCACCCCCCACTTTTTCAGTCGTAATTGGATTCAAAAAGCAGGTGGCTGACACATTTACAGAAGGAAAGTCTTTTAGAACAATGGCAGAATTCCCTTCACATAAAACCTCTAAAGCCCAAGATCTAGAAGAAAACAAAACCTTGCAGGTAAGTTCTGTTTTGGAAAGGCAGTTGAGGTTACGTTAAATCTTTATCATTTCCACTCCCTCCCCAAATCTGACTTGATCATAAATTTCTCTTTTTGGTCCACATGATGTTAGAATATATTAAATAAAATGTAAAGCATTTGTTTAATCTTTTGGGTGCCTTGCCTGCTTGATGGCCAAGTTGTGGGAATATGAAAATATTTGTATTTTTATTTTATGTCCTGGAGATAAAATATGAAAATGGAATCATGGAGATAGAAGGGATTTCAAAGATTATTTTAACTCTTCATTTTGTCACAGGAGAAGTGGAGGCCATTTGCCCAGTATCTCAGAGCAAGTTTTAACAACAGTAAAGCTGTGATTCAGGAATCATTTTTCTGATGACAGTTCATGTCCTTCTAAACTTTACTGCCATTCATGATGACCTGTTCTTTTTTTTTCAGTTTTTATCCAGAAGTGTGGGATCACACACACTAAGCTGTTAAGCCACACCTTCCATTTATAAGATGCTTAGTAAGATGTCACTGAAGGGGAAAAATTTTGTTCAGGGAAGCTCAGCTCTCTGAACAAATCAGAAATGAACCAGAGTTCTATAACTTTTACATATCTTTGACTACCTAGAGGTTCAGAGTTCAACTTATTCTGCACAGAAATCCAAAGGTGTAAAGTCATCAACTGTGAGCACTCTTGCTCTGTAGCTCATATGTTTTTGCTTTAAGGATGAAGAATAGAGGCTGCAGGCCAAATACTGTTACCAAGTCTGTTACCTGGCTATGAACTGGGATAATTTATGGCTTATCTAAAGTATAGCGATAATGCAGGTTCAGAATGTTGGCCTGCCTTGACACATGCCATTCCCTCTTTGTCAAATATTTTTCCTGTAGTTTCTCCTTTTAAAACAATGCTAGCTACCTCTAGGTAATTGAATATTTAAATAAAATTGGTTCAAACCCTCGTGCTACATATGGGGAAATTTAAGATCCCTCTTACTATCTCTGAGTAGTCTTGGAAGCGTGGTCTGGGGCAGTGGCTTATATAACTCCTAGTTACTTCTGGCTTCAATTTCCTTCTGCTGCTCAGTTTATGATCCTTGATATGTTGTTCCTTTTCTGCACATGGTACCATGGCACCTCATGACATCAGCCCATTCCTGTATTCTCCCAAAGTACTGTGGATTTTTTATTTCTGTGGAACAAATTACCTCCAAATGTGGTGGTAATAAATGTTTATTATTTTGTCTCATCTCCATGCATTTGGAATTTGGAAGTATAGTCGTTTAGCTGGGTGGTCTGGCTCAGGTTCTCTCAAGAAGTTGTAGGCAAGGTGTCAACTGGGGCGGTAGTCAGCTGAAGGCTTGACTGGGGCTGGAGGGTCTGCTTCAGGAAGATTCATTTCTGTGGTTCTACTGGTTTGACAAGATGCCTCAGCTCCGACTCCGTAGATTTCTTCTTCCTTATGTAGTAAGGTTCAGCCTTCATTTTCTCTTTAGCAGTCTACAACTAAGGACTTGACCTTTTCTCTGTCTCCAAAGGATCTCTATGACTAAAGCGGATAACATGTGAAAGCATTAAACTCCTTAAGGGCAGAAGGCCTTATGAAAATGTAATTTTTAAAAAAGAATGCATACCACGTGTTTAAATCAGAAAGTTTAATGACCAGACATGAAAGAAAGAAAACATATAACTTATGTAAAGATAAGTTTTTTTTATTTTAGAATTTTTATTTTTAGGTCTAATTTAATAGAAAATCTGAAGCATCTGAGAAATTTCTGATAATGGGAAAAGAAAGATCACTATTCTGCAAAATAGATAAAAAGAACAAAAACCTTATGTTTTGGGGAAAGCTAGCAGTTTTGATACAGTTTTACTTGAAAGGAGAATGAGTAGTTTTAAAAATACACAGTACAATGTGTATTCAGTAAAAATTGCTAATTTAAAATGTGTTTGTGTTCTCACAAAAAGCTTTTTCTTTTAATAAATATACTTATTTACATTAACTCTTTAACTTTTTCTAAATTTAAATTTTGAAGATTTTGCCTATAATTTTTTTTTTTTTTTTAACTGAACTGGTGGCCTCACTGCTTTCGGGAATCACACCCCAGTTCAGCATGTGGGTCCGCCTGGGCCGGAGCTGGGATTCAATCCTCGGTCCTCGGGGCTTCAAAGCGAGTGCTTAACCTGCTGAGCCATCCAGGCTTTCCCAAGCCTATAATTTTTATAGTTCTTCCAGACAAGGAAATAATTTAAACATTTTAAAGACAAAATTTAATTTAAAATTATTTATATATTTTAAAAACTCTTGATGTAACTGGCATTCAGTATTTTATGATGACATTTGATAAGTTTTAAAACATACATAAGAGGTTCTTTGAATGTAATGTAAGTAAATGTAAGATTTACTTTTGATATCCTTAACATGCTACCATTTTTGCCGTCATTTGACTACATGATTAATAGAGGAATTTGGAGAGAATATTGCAAATGTTATTTCAAGGGTAATTTATTTCAAGTAGGTATTTAAGAAACAATAAATGTAGCACTTGATCTATGGTACCTTTTTTCTAGAGGGCATCAAGTTAAATCAGCTGCTGCAGAATTCAGCAGGGAAAAATGAACTGGGTTATCCATGTCTCAAAGGTACCAAGAAATAGAACAGTTTTCTCTTATGTATCATCTCTGAGCATGAAGTCAAGGAGATTATTTTACTTATGGTTTAATTTAAAGGGATTTATTTACAAAATATATTTATATGACAGTTTGATGTGCTTTATTTTTCTGTAGGACTCAATTACTGGAATTGTCAACTCTACCATTTTATGTGCTCATTTCTCTTCCACTATGAGAGGACCAATTTTGTTGCACATTTGTCTGGCTTTCTGTAGCCTTCTGCTTCTCAACTTTGCCACACAATGTCTGGCTTTCCCCAAAATGGAAAGAAGGGAGATAGCACATGTTCATGAAAAAAGAGGGCAGTCTGAGAGAATGGACACAGATGACCTAGAAAATAACCCAATTACTTCAAAGTTCACTCCCCAACCAGTGGTCTCTGAAGACCCAATGAGAGTGTTAGTGGGACCATCAGCAACACCATTAACTAAAGTATTGCCTATTAACAAAGAAACCCATTCTACAGGAGCTGGGTTCATGAAGCCTAATAGCCCCGGTGTTGACACTGCTACTGACGCAGTGAACCCAGCAGGGAAAAAAGTGTTTGGTTCCAGCCAGCCAGAGAGACCATCTCCTGAAGACCTGCTTTCCAAGGCCATGGTAGACAACCCTGTCACTGCAGCAGCTGTGAATATTGATGAGAAGGAGGAACCTTTCAGTAGTGCTAATGTTCAGCCCATTGTAGAAGGGACCACAGAAGAAACACAACGGTTTCTGAAGTATGTGGATAATGAGTTGTTTACAACTGAAAGTCAGGAAGGAGTTAGTCTGGGACATTCACCTTCATTCTATGTGAATACTAAAAAAAGACTGACCACCAATCCAAAGACTGAGAAATTTGAAGCAGACATAGAACACAGGACAACTTCCTCTTCTGGTGCTGAGCCCACAGCAGGCACTGAGTCTGGAAGCCTCATGCCTGATAGGGAGAAACCTTCACAGATGACAGCTGATGATACCCAAACTACTGCCACCAAGAATGGGCGTGCAACTTCTGAGTACATCCTGAGTGTTGAACCAGAAACTGACAGCCTTCTGAGAGCTTCAGTAGTCCCAGTGAGTGTCAGCACAGCTTTCCCAGCTCCCTCTGTTGTAACTGATGAGTGGGATGACACAAAATTGGAGAGTGTAAGCCAGATAAAGACCCCAAAGCTTGGAGAGAATACAGAGACTGAAATGGAAACATCTCCGAGAACGCAAATACCTGATAATGGCATGGAAGGTGTGGAAAGGGGCGAACCTGTGACAGAGGCTGCACACGTGACTCTGGGGCTACCGGAAGGGGAAACACACAGAGGGACTGCCCTGCTAATAGCTCATGGGGATGGGAGATCATCTGCCTTCACTGAGCAGAGTTCCTTTTCTCCCACAAATCTGATGAAAGATATGAAAGTGTCTGTTGTAAACCTGTTCCAAAATACTGCAGACTTTATAGAACCCACCAAGGAAAACGATGCCATGTTTTTCTTAGAGACCACCATTACCATCTTACAACATGAGTCTGAGGCACATCAACCGCTGGGAAATACATTTAAAGGTAAAAGAAAAACAAGCTCTGTTTAATTTGGGATGTTGAATTTGGTTTTATTATTAAAAAAAATTGAGATATAATTGACGTATAACATTGCATTAGTTTTAGACAATTTAAAAATAAGCTATCTAAGTTTCTTTTATAAAAGATTTACTTTGTTGTTGAAGAAGGTGAGAGAGAGATAGAAAGAGAAGGGTCCAGAGCAGTCTCCATAGTTGTAGATCATTAGTTGTGACCTGGTTTCATTCCACACAGGTGAATATGGGGCCGTGCAGGGCAGGAACCTAACTGGGGGCCTCCCACATGGGAGGTGAGAATTTTCGCCTTTATACTTGCAGCTACCAGTTGTACCACAGTTCAGCATATGGGTTTGTACAGGCTGGGGCTGAGCTTCAATCTCCAGACCTTGTCGTCGCAAGGCAAGCCCTCAACCTGTTGAGTTATCCCGGCATCCGCAAAATATATACCTTATATGAAAATTACACCCCAATATAACTCCTACATATAGACAGTCATATTCAACTGGGAATAATTTGTCTCCTTCATTTGGCAATTTCTGGAGGCATTGTTGGTTGTTACAGGAGAGGGGGACTACTGGCTACTGACATCCAGTGGGTAGAGACTAAGGATGCTGCTAAACATCTTCCAGTGCATAGGACAGCCCCCCAACAACAAAGGTTTAGCAGCTAAGCCAAAATGTCAAAAGACTGCTGAGAAACCCTGAAATAGACTAATATTTTTCAAACTGTTTATGAAAATGTATCAATACATAGGAAAATATGAAAGAATTAACTATATGTTTAAGTGGTATAATAAACAGTATAGGGTACTTATTTTTTATTTTTTTGTTAAATTTATTGGGGTGACATTAATTGATATCAATTACATTGCTTCCAGGTGTAGGATACTTATTTATGTATTGTTGTAAAAATACTCATATTCCTAATGTTTCTTACTAAAAAGCTTTAGGTAAAAATTTATCTCTTTGTTTCCCTCCAAAGAAATCCATCTTGAGCTGGGGGAAGAGGGGAACAAAACAGATAAATCTTTGCTGGCTTGATGCTGCATTTTCTACTTCCTCTTGGCCTTTACATCTGTAAATGTTATGAGCTGACAAGCCTTCCATTTGTTGCTGATGAATAATGTTTTCCTTTTATTATGTGTAGTTGGTCAGATAACAGCATGGAGAAGGAAAGACTTAGTGTAATGTGCATATGCTCATTCCAGATTGTTTTGGAATGTGTACAGCTTGTTACTTCAGCTAAGTAATTAGTGGAAAATATCAAATTAGTAATATCTTTTTATAAGTGTTATCAAGATTGAATTAAAGGGGAAGCCGGATGGCTCAGTGGGTTAAGCGCTCACTTTGCAGCACCAGGGACCGAGGATCGAATCCCGGCCCTGGCCTGTGTGGAACCATATGCTGAACTGGGAGCTCCCCCAGTTCAGTTCTCTCTCTGT
>PVKE010023067.1:0-24976 GCA_004027555.1 Craseonycteris thonglongyai
TTCACAATACTGCATTTAACCCAGAATAAAGCTGAAACACAATACTATTCATATACTCCAGGAAGAGGACTCTCTATCCACTAGCAAGTATGATGGAGAGCTATCTGCTGATGAGAAGATCAAACTGTGTATATTACTAATTAAACATCTACTGAGAGTATTCAACTATGTGCTAAGGCCTAAAAAAGACATTCGAACAGTAATGTGAAATAATAAAGCATTGGCTTTTCATAATGTGATCTGGGACTCCATCTTGTAATCTGTGAAACAATGATGATAGTCCTCCTATGGGTATTGAGAGCCTTAAATTGATTGTGCATTTTAATCATCTAGACAGGATGTGACACTTAGCAGAGACTCTTTAAATCTTAGCATCCTCCCTCTGAGGACTAACAGAGTGAAAAACAGTGCCTGCCCTAAAAGAGTTAATACCATAGCAGGTAGGAGCTAAGGCAGTGCAGTAGCCAGTGGTGCAATAATGAACCACTACAGCACTGCTGTGTGTGTGTGTGTGTGTGTGTGTGTGAGTGTGTGTGTGTGTGTGTGTGTGTGTGTGTAGGACAAACAAAAGGCAGACATTTAAGAGATTAATAGAGGGCAGAAGTGTGACAATAATGATGTAAGAGATTGAACTGATAGGAAGTGGTCCTAGAACACAATGTAATAATGGCTTCCTTAAAAATAAAATGCAATAAAGTCAGCTTGTTTTCTTGTCATTTGCATTCCTCATAAATGTGTAGTGCAGAGAAGCCAATTATTTGAGGTACTTAATGAGCTGTGTTTCAAAAAATCACAACTGTAAACTAGATATATTTGTGCTTTGCTAGAATTCTAGACCTTTGTAAAATAGAAACTTGTCTTCTTCCTTTACAACTAGATGTTTTTTGTTTGGTTTTTTTTTTTTCTTCTTTGTTCTATTCTACCTCAAAATCTCAAATTTGTCCTCCCTACTTTCTTGATTCCCATGGTCACTGCCATAGCTAAGGCTTCATTCATATCCTTCCTGAAGGGCCTCATTCTTTGAGTTTCTCATCCCTCTAATCCCTCCGCCACATTGTAACCAGAGCAGTCTTTCAGAATCCCACACGTGTCCGTCCCTGCATTGCTTTTTCAAATCATCAGCAATCCATGACCTCAGAATGAGGTACTTGGAATAGGTTAGAACACTTCATATGCACTGAGACTTCAAGAACCAGTCCTGCTGAACTTCCTACCCATCTCTTGAGTAGCCCTAGACCAGACCACCCTGTATTTCAGTGGTGCTGAGCACAACACACCCTGACAATCTCCTGCCTTCCTTTAACTTGTTCTCACTCTTTCCTATGCTCTATCCCTTCTTCTCTACTTGGCCTTTAAAGATGCAGCTCAGAATGTCACTTATTCTTTAAAACCTTCATCCATTCACTTCTCTCTTTTATGATCTCAAGTAGCTTTTACCAACACTTTCTCAGCATGCATATAACACTTTGTTAATACCACTGGCATAACTCTAGCCCTATCGTGTTATATAAGAATGTATTGTATGCACATCATTTTCTCCATTACATTGTGGACTATTAGAAAAAAGGGACTTTTTTTATCCTCAAGTCTTCTTTCATGTGTCTAGGGTAGAATGAATTCTCTGAAAATATTTACAGAAGAAAAACAGGTATGGTAAAAGACAAGGAAAGAAAAGGGGATGATTCGCGATTGAGTTCAGAATTTATCACAATTGGTTTTTAGCAGAGTTCCTACAGATGAAGTGACTGTGTTTTGGTTAAAGACAGCCCACATTGTTTCTCTGAATGTCACTCACCCCATCTGCAAAATAATAATAATAATAATAATAATAATAATAATAATAATAATAATAATAATAGATCTTACCTCCCTGGGAAAGTCATGTTAATAAAAATGAATTGACAGAGCAGCTGTAAATTTGCAATTTTGAATCGAGTTCAAGGTCATTCCACTTTTTAAAACATATTTTTCAGAAAAAGAAAATTAGAAATTTACTCTAAAATTTTGATTAAAAAATAGTTCTCTTTTTTTGAATAATGATAGGAGATAAAGCATACCACAGCCCAACTTGTCCTCCTTTGTTAATGATATAAGCCACATCAAAAGGCAATAAAAACGGTATAAGAGGCTCCTAAGAATCATTCAAATTTTTATCAGTCATTTTTCCTCCATAAAATGAGCACTTCTATTAAAATTATATTGCATAAAAATGGAGTTTTAATGTGTGGAGATTCTTTAAAATCATTAAGACCACCTGGTAAAAGGCAGGCTTAAAATTATGTTTGCCTCCATAGAATTTAGAAATGAAAGACACAGAAGTGAATGAAATTAGGAAATGTAAAACCAAAATAATCACGAAATAAAATGTGCTCCCCAAATGTAGAAGTATCAGGACAAACAACTCAAAGATGCCCATAGGTAGAAATGTCAGGCTCTTGGTCAGTAGTGACCTTGGCAACTGAGAAATTCTTCAAGGGTAGAAAGACCACCTGAGATACTCAGGAAAGCACAAATGCAAGTGAAAGAGCAATGTGGGATTAGAAAACAAAGGTTGTGACATCACAGCATAATTGGAAACATTAATTGCTTGGCAACAAGGTATAGGCCAGCAGAAAGTGTAATAGTAGGCAAAAAATACAATAACGTTCAAAGAGCAAAAGTGGGCTCCTCAAAGAATAGGAAAAAAATGCTATCAACAACAAAAAAATATTCAAACTCATAGAAAAGTTTTATGAGTTTATTTGAGCCAAATTTGTGAGGATATACCCCAAAGCAAGATCTCAACAGATTGAGAAAATGCTCTGGACATGGAAGTTTTGAGAATCTTTTAATAAATTCAGTTTCAAAGAAGAAAATGTAAAGAAGGTTATAGCAAACTCATTGGTGGTTGATTAAAGGGGTAGGAGAAAGCAAAATGGGGGCAATTTCTAGGATTGGATAAAAAGCAAAATGGAGAAACAGATACCTTTTCTACATTGGTGAGTATAAGATGGTTAATAATGAACATTTACAGCACATGTTATGGGGGAACAAGATAACAACATGGAGTTCTGTCATATTGAGCTCTGGAGGTCTTGCTCTCTATAATTGCCAGCAATTACACATTTGAGGGGTCTAGAAAAAAAATTACTGACATTTCAAAGGTATGTTATCCTAGATGTATAAGAACAATAAACAGGGCTTGCTTAATTTAAAGCTTGCCCTTTGCTAAGGAAGCTATATGCCTGAGATATGACTACCCACCCTGACCCGCCCAGTTACGGATATGTGGTCAGACCTTTCTGTGTGGTTACCTTTGGTCATTGAACTTATGAGGCCTGCCATGGGGTTCCCCTGAGCTTGTCAGGTTTATTGCATGGCCCTGTTTTTGCTCACAATGCATTTGGTAAATTTGACATCACACTGTGGTGTCATTTTTTAAATATGACTATGGTGATGAATAGAAAGCATTTCAAATTTAGAAGGGTTGAGATAATAAACATAAAACTTCATACATTGTATTTGTAAGTTTGGGGGGATGTGGAAGTTTGTCTTGATTATCACTAAGGAATTTCAATTTGAAAAAGAAAATGTGAGAACAAAATACTCAACAAATAAGGTTCTTCCAGAGTATAAGCTGAGCACCTTGAAGAGTGCAACACCTCATTGTTCCCTGGGACACAGCTAAGGAAATCAGTTTTCTAACACCACCTTCTCCCTGGTATACTAGAAGAACTGGCTCTCCCAAAGGATTTCATTCACTGGTAAAAGTGTTTTTACAATTTATTTTCATTGTTTTTGACAGAGAGAAAAAGACAGAGACAGAGACAGAGATAGACAGAGAGAAGGGGGAGGGCCCAGAGCAGTCTCCACAGTTGTACATCCTCAGTTTTCGGTATAGTTTCACTCCACAGTGGGGCACGATAGGGCTATGCAAGGCAGGAACCAGTCAGGGGACCTCCCACATGGGAAACACCCCGGGGCAAGAGCCAAGCAGGGGGTTTCTCCCACATGGGAAGCTCACTCCAGCAAGAACTGAACTGGGGACACCCCAGTTCAGCATAGAGGTCCGCACAGACCAGGGCCAGGATTCGATCCTCAGACCCTGGGGCTGCAAGATGAGTGCACAACCCACTGAACCATCTCAGCATCCCCAAAAGTCTTTTTATAAACAAGAAAAATCTAGCACAATTGCATTCAATGTACTTAAGTAATCCTCAAGGCCACAAATTACTATTATTATTATTTCCCTTCTGAATTTTTTACCTCACAGCCAGCTATCAATACTGACAACACTTTACATTGGGGAAAAGCTGGTTCTTATTTGCAAAGCACTAGCTCTTTTGATGTGCAGCCCAGCAGACCTGTGTAGTGGGTGGTGCAATTATTTTCTGAGAGAAAATGAAGACTTAGAGAAGGTCATACTCCTAGAAAGAGGCACATTGAAGATAAAAATCCAGGTCTTCCGGGTCTAAACCTACTGCCTCTCCCATTATCACTTCAAATTGCATAATGATTTTGAGAATGGTTCAATCCTCAGAAAGAGCAAAACCCTTGGCAAGAGCTCCTCAATCTTGCCTGAGCCCCTGGTAGGAATAGGTGTTGTGTTTTAATCACTCGGAGAGGAAGAGACCATGGTGGGCTGAATTTCTCGTGTGCGAGGCCTTGGCACTGGGCTTAGGCTACAGATGGGCAGAAGGGAGGGGAACCAGGGCGCAAGACTCCGAGGGGGGATTAAACATCCAAATCGGAAAAAGAACAGCTGTAGCCCCTTTACATTACAGCTTTAAAATTCTGAGCGTATCAAGAACTATAAAATTCACAAGTAGGCCTTGGATCATAACAGATGAAGATGGGATTTATAATCTTTAAACTGCAAGGAGAAGGGCTTACATTTGTACCATTTCCTATTTTGATTACCATCATTGTCCTGAGAGCAGATTCATGTTGTGCCTTTTCTGATTATTTTTGAAATCTATCACAAAGAGACAACAGAATGGAAGACAATAAAATCCTGTGGAACTTCAGACCTTTCCATTTGATTTTTCTTTTACACTGTATTTCTCTCTCTCTCTCTCCCCCTCCCTCTCTCTCAGTTTTGTTTTGTTTGTTTTTTGTTTTGTTTTGCTTTGCTTTGCTTTGCTTTGTTTTGCTTTGATTTGCTTTGATTTGCTTTGCTTTCCTATTTGTCATAATTTGAGTGTTGTGGCCTATTAGCCACTGAATTAACCTGGAAGGGGAAGATGGTCTAGACCAGGGGTGTCAAACTGGCGGCCCATGGGCCGCATGCAGTCCCCAAGGTAATTTTTTGTAGCCCACAATGCTCTGAAATAAAATGAAACTAGAAAAAATTGTTATGAAGAAAATAGCGCTTAGGGGAGATCGAGGCAATACCGCACACACAATTCCCTCGTTAACCCTTTAACTACTGAAGTATACACGTGACCCAGTGCCTGGGGGTCCTGGGGGTCTATGGGCGTGTATAAATGTGCTGACTCAGTTCCGGCGACGTTTGTAAATGTGATGTGGCCCGCGTGAATCTTGCCTGTTGCACCAAATGGCCCATGTTTTGAGTTTGACACCCCTGGTCTAGACAATTAACATCCAGAATAATAAAAAGTCTAAAGCACAATGCCTGCTATTTAGTGCTTTCATCATCTAACTCAGGTATTAAATTCTGTTATCTTGTTTCAAGTTCCCAGCCTGTAATCATGAGAAATGGCACAAAGCAAGGCTCTTCGTGAATTGTTTTAACATGACATTTTTCTAATGCTTTCAGGACATATATAGTTGAGATGTCCAAAGACCTTGCAGAAATTTGTATCAGCCCCTCTCCTTACAACAATGTACCACAGAATGTCCTTTATTCCTTCATAGGGACTTTTTTCAGCTCAATCATTTTCCTTTGTATAAAAAGAACTTCTATAAAATTGGTAAGAAGCTCTATAATAACTAAAATTCTCTGTTTTTCTAGAAATACTCTGTTCATTAAATGCAATGTGAAGATATCAAAGCTTATATTCAAGGAAACAAATGGAAAAGTCTTCAATCCAGTGCCTCAAGGCTCTAGCCTGACTATTAACTATTATGGCCTAAAGCAGGGTCACAGCAGTGTGTGCAACCTACTTGTATTATTGTGTTGTATATGCAACCATCTGGAACACTATAGCTGCAGTGCAGGGCAAAAAAAAGACATGAATTAACTTACATGTGTCAGGTGTTACTCAAAGCCCACAGTTGGGTAAATGCAAGGATGACATAAAAATCCAGGCATTTCTAAATTAGAAAGGGAAAAAATAACTTTTTCTTCTCTGTGTTGATTTTTTTTTTTTTTTACTCTTGGTCCAGCTGGATTGCTTGCCCTTTATAGCATAGAAAATAGATCAAGCATAAGAAACTGGTAGCATGCCTACAGCTGAACTGACTTTATAGAATTACACTCATATCCCCATCACTTACACTCCAACTGCCTTTGGGTGACTACACAGGGGTGATATTTGGGACCTATGGGGAGTTTTTCCTTGGAGGCTGCAAAGCTTGGGATAAATTATACTCCACGTGTAGCACATCTAAGAGCTCATTAAAGCATTTCCACACAGTGCTTTATGATGGATATGGCAGCCTCAGGAATTCCAGTTGGATATATAAACAGCCTCTTGTTGTTTGTTATTCTAATTGTGGTCATTATAAAAATGTAAATGCTATGTATACTCTGTCTTCATTTGCATGTAAATTTGGCAAGCAGTATTTTTAAAAAAGGTCTCCTCACCCACTTCATTTACCAATCACTACTCTTTTCAGACAATAGATAACTCATTTTTTTCTCCATTTATTTATTCCTCTACATCTTCTATACACTAGGCAGTGTGAGAGGGTAACAGGCATGGATACACAAAAATGATATGGAGATAGTCCCTACCCTCAAGGAGCATATGGTCTAGTAGGAAGAGAAATATAAACAGATAAATTACCAGTATTGTTTGTTAAGTGGTGGGATTTGGGTACAAATAAAATTCTATGTCAGAAGAATTGAACTGGCAAGTTTATTTTAGTTGAATTTTGAGGGATGAGCAGGACATTTCCAAATGAAGACAGCTCAAAGAACATTCTTGATAGGGGAAAGAGCACAGGCATGGGGATGATGCATTGAGGGAACATGATTTTAGTTCTGGCCTACGCAAAACATAATTAAGTAAAGGAAATCACTTTCCATTGCTTCCCCTTTTCCTTCCCTAAATCACATAACACAGGCAAACAATACAAACAATGTGAAACTTTGCTTCTGTTCCGCTCTACCTTTATGAACAAAGGTAAGATTTTGTTTCAAACAACAAAGACAGCACTAACTTGTGTACTAAGCTCTGTCACATTACTTCATCTCACAGGTCTTGGGAAATAATCAGACCAGACTTGCTGAGAATTGCTGGCTGACTAAGGCCTCCCTGCAATTAGGAACAAATGCTTGTGCCAGGAACTGCGAAGTTTTCAAGGGGGTCAGTCAAGACTTCAGGTGGCAGTGTTCTCAGCTGTGCAGTTGCATTGCAGGGACTGGCTGAGCAAATGGCTCCTGCCTTCTCAGATGGGACATCTCCAATAAGCTTGTACCATGAGGCTATAGAACAGACAACTTCTCAAGGAGCTAGTTACTGCCCAGCAATTAAGTGGTTCAGGGAGTATATTTTCTAAAGACAAAATGAAAACACATGATCTGGTAATAGGACCTGGCATGTAAATGCAAGATCATGTTGAAAACTGTTGAAAAGGAGCAGCAACCATTTCTCCGAGGGAGATCTGCTCTCTATTTCAAGGCTGTCCGTTAAAAACATAATATAAGTCACCAAAGAAAATCATACATATAATTTTAAACTTTCTCATAGCTGCATTAAAAAAAAGTAAAAAAAAAAAAGTTGAAATTTATTTTAATAATATATTTTATCTAACCTAATCTGTCCAAAATATTATACAGTGGATGCTTTGGAATTTGAACTTAATTTGTCCCAGAACCCTGTTTGCGTTCCAAAACTTTTGAGTTCCAAGACAAGTGGGTATTCGGATAAAGCTATGGGCCGTACTGTCGATATTTCCCACATGAACAACTTGTTGGCATTTGGATTCCGAGGCAAAATTTGCTTGATTTTTTTCATTTGGATTCCAAGTTGTTTGAGTTTTGGGGCGTTCAGATTCCAAGGTATTACTGTAATTCCAAAATGTAAACAATATTTTTTAAAGATTTATTTTATTGTTTCAGAGATGAAAGAGAGAGCAAGAGAGAGAAAGGAGGGAGGGCCCAAAGAAGTCTCCATAGTTGTACATCATTAGTTGTGACATAGTTTCATTCCACACGGTGGATGTGGAGCCACGCAGGGCAGGAACCAAACCAAGTGGCTTCCCAGGGAAGTGAGAACCTTCACCACCGTCGTGGTAGTTACCAGTTGCACCACAGTTTAGCGTGTGGGTTTGCATGGGCCAGGGCCAGGACTTGATCCCCAGACCTCATGGTTGCAAGGTAAGGGCTCACCCTGCTGAGCTATCCTGGCATTCCCCAAAATGAAAGCAATGTTTTTAAACAATCAAAAGGATATCTTACTCTATTTTTATACTAAGTCCTCGACATCCAGTATGTATTTTCCACTGGAGCAGTTCTTGGTTTGAACTAGCAACACTGCAGGTGCCCAATAGCCACATGGATCTAATGGCTATGGTATTGGTCAGCAGAGCTCCATGTCAAAGGAACTATATGTGAGCCACCCTTCCTTGCACCACTCTTGATGAACAGTAATCCCTAAATAACAGAATGATTTCCCAGGGTTAATCAAGATGCTGGCTAATAATGTACAGTAAATATCCTCAGTTCTTTCATTCATTCATTCATTCACTCACTCACTCAGCAATCATTGGTTCAACAATTACTATTGTGTGTCAAGTTATGGGGTTTATGTGAGAACACAAAACGAAATTAGACTCGGTCTCTGCTTTCAGAGTGTAGTTGAAGAGAACCAAGTAAAGCAATAATGACACAATACCTTGAATGTGTGAATAGTGTGTGCACAGAGAGACATGGGACTCAGAGGCAAGTCTGGGAAGGAGCAAGGAAGAGAAGGGTGCTGGGGAGTCATTCAGAGCACTGCAGGCCTAGGGAAAATTTAGCTGGACAGTCGCACAGTGGAAAGAAAAACGTACCTGGAAGAAAAAGGAACATGTGCAGAGACCTAAGGCACCATTCTGTGGAAGTCAAGAGTAAGATCTGCAATAAGAAGGTTCCAGGGATGTCAGGGAATGTTTGAAAGCCTTGTGTGCCTATGTTGCCTAGACCCGGTCAAAGCTAGCATGTGTAAAACCATGGAGCCTGCAAGCATCCAACATCTAGTTCGGAGTCTTCTGGTAAGTTCCAGGCAAACGCCTGCAACTTGTTTTTAGATGCAGACTATAGATATTTATTATCAACATTTCAGAACTAAACTAGGCAAACTATGCTGCCATTATATATGTTAGATATGAATATAAGTTACTGTCATAATTATTTAAGCTTACGTTATTTTCAAACCAAAGGCTAAGGGCTTACAATCAGAATGTCTTGCTTATAAAATAGAACTTTTTGTACAAATTCAAAAAACTCTTTGCTAAAATATTTTTGGCAACAGTAGTAAAATGAGTCTTCAATTAACTCTCTCTGAGTGTAGAATAGAAGGCAAGGTTCATCCCTTGCCTACACCTCCAGCAACACCTCTACCTTTACCTCCACCCTAACACTACCACAATCAAGTGCACTTCACTCCATCACAGTAAATTACTATGGTTCCTGAAATACAAAGTTGCAATCTCTCAGTTGCATACTTTTGTGCATATAACTCCCAGAATGCACTGTTTTTTTCTATCTGACCAACTCCTTACAATTCAGCTTAAGTGCCACCTCTTTGAGGAAGCCTTCCCATCACCCCACTCCACTGTCCACCCCTCTGGGTGGATGCCACTCTTATGTGCCCCCACATACCTCCATGAATATCTCCACTGTAGTATTTTCTTCCATTTCTTATCTTCTCCTACAAGGCCAACTCGTAGTGGGCAAAGATCTTTTTTTATATTTCTATCCCCAGCACCTATTCAAGTGCTCAATATGTGATTAATAAATGGATGAATGAATAAAGCAATCAGTTAGTCATATTGTCTTTAGAACAAAATGATTCAGTTTGGAAAATTTATGTTATGAATAATTTAGATGCAAAAGGCAGAGTTGTGGCTAATCAATTATTTTTTTTTAACTAAGTAATATATGGTAAAGAATAAAGGGTTGTGACTAATTTAAAGGGGAGCAGAATTTGGCTCAAGGTAGAACTTTCTAACAACTAGGGCCATCCACAAAAGAATGATCCATCTCTAGTAGGTAAATTATTCACATGGGCCAAATTCAGCCCACCATATACTTTTGTAAATAAAATTTTATAGTAATACATTTACATTCACTTGTTTACGTATTATACATAGCTGCCTTCACACACAACGCAGAGTTGAGTAGTTGCAACAAAGGCCTGCAAAGCCTAAAATATTTACTATATAGCCCCTTACAGAAAAAGTTTGCTGGTCTACTAATGTGGTTGTGAGATTCCCATTATAGTAAATATTCACGAAGAGGCTGACTCTGTCCAAGATAAAGGAGAAAAATGTTCCTTAAAAGAGAGAATGGAAACCTTTAAAGTTCCTCCCTTGGTCTCCTTTTCTATGACAAAAAATCATTTGTCTTGCCTGACAGCCCTATAATGGGCAGCACGGCCGGTTGTAGAAAAGGAGATAATTACCCATATGGATATGGTTTAGGTAACAACCTGACGTCATTTATATAGCTTACTGCCACTCTGAATGCTGAGGGAAATAGATCCTTGGCTTCAAGCGTCACCAGGGCACTACCACAGGAAAAAGTCACAAAAGATTCAAAGGCAACGAAGGTGACAGGAAACTGACCTGCTGCTGACTCTGTATTTCTCAACAGAACTAAAACCAGGCTCTCGCTCTGGACCACAGGTGTTAACCAGGGGGCAGCCCCTCTGTGCTTTAGGAGGCTGACTGGTCACGGTGGGAAAGGAGCCACCTGTGAGATCACGTCTTCTGCTTCTTTATTCTTGTTGACTCCCCTCAGCAGTGCTGGAGGGCAGGTTGCCAAGAATGCTTTTCTCATCCTTTGGCAGGTTTATTTACTAGGAATGAAACATTCTTAGACTGAAGCATTCTGGGTAAAAAAGAATTCCTCTTCAGAAATCATTTTATTTTTACATATTAAAATGACTCTGTAATGTGTTTTTGATGTTCAACTAAAGCCATGTGGGTACATCCACTTGGTGTTTATTAGGAGGGTTGAAATGTCAGATGCTTTCTTACTTTCACTTCTAGAGGGTATACCTTCAGGAAGATGAAGGAAGGAGCTGCTGCATCAGGAAGAGAGAAGCATTTCTGTATCGCGTTCCTCTGGAGAAAGAGCTACTGTAGGAAACCAGCCAAAGACAGCAGGTTTGGAAGCAAGGTGGTACTTGCCCCCCACCCCCTACACACACACACACACACACACACACACACCACATCAGTAAAGCACAGCAGTCATCTTAGCACATGTCTGGTATTGGCAGGTGTAGTGTTCTACACGTAAAGAAGAAACAGGAGCAAGTTCCAAAGATTCCACTTTAAAGTAATTACATGGGCTATCTTCATAGACACTTATACTCACTCCATCACTCCATCCATCCCTTCTTCAAATATCTCCTCACCAACTGTGCCAAGTCCCAGAAAATGATCAAAGATGAAGGCAGCTAAAAAGACCCCAAAACATTAGAAGTAGAAATTATTGATAGCTGCTGATCACCTCTTTCCAGGGGTCACATTTGAAAATGCATCCGGGTTTTTAATAAATCCTCCTTCATTCCTGCCTGTCCCTTTAGGAAATGATGCTCTCTTCTTGTTTACCACAGCTCCTATGCCAATGAGCTGCACTCTTGCTCTCCGATTGCTGCCAACTCTTATTCTCAGTCTGAAGAAATTGGCTGTTTGAGAAGGAAGGGAAGAACTCTTTCCAGCATCATGTGATATAAAGGGAAAATCATGTAAGTTACAGCTGTCTAGGGTCAACTGGCGCATATTTGTCGTTTGTTCTGTCCTTCCTCCCCCCTCCTCTGTGCCGGACAATAGCTGATGTAATGAAAAATAATGGAGAAAATTTGCTCCCATGAAGCCTACTGAAATGCTCCACTGACAAGAGTGACTGTAGGTTGGGAGTGGAAATGTTCAGTCAATGGGATTCAGAGCCACGCTTTCTCTTCTCAACTACCCTGGCACCAACTGGCCCGTGACATTTATCAAGTCCTGCTCTGCTGAGTTGTCTGTGCATATCTGTCTCAACCACTCAGGGAATGTGTAAAAATTCCTTAAAGATAATATAATCTCACCTGCTCTCCTTTGTACCTCTAATAACTCCTAGCACAGGGTGGTGCACGCTGAAGTCATTTGAAAAAAAAAAAATAAGAAAAATGTGTGTGCTACTTCTGAAAACTAGCTTAAACACATTTTAAGAATTTAAAAATTTTTAAAGAATAACTAGAATACAGAAGAGAAGTGGGTGGATTTTTAATCCTTCCTCACTGTGACAGGCAGAATGACAGTACCCTCAAAAACATCCAAGTCTAATACCTACCTAGAAATCATGAATATGTTATGTCACATGGCAAAGGGGCAGTTAAAGTTGTAGATGAAATTAAGGTTGCTAATCAGCTGACCTTAAAATAGGGAGATTTTTCTAGATTATAATCACAAAGGTAAGAGCAGGAAACAGAAAATGAATTGGTGTCCATAATGCTCTATGAGAAAGACTACTAGCCACTGCTACCTGTAAAGATGGAAGGCGGCCACAGGCCAAGCAATGTGGGCAGCCTCTGGATTCTAGAACCTGGGAAAGGCAAAAAATAAATAAAGAAAATAATAATAATAATTCTCCTTGGAGCCTTCAGGAAAGAATATGACCCTGTTGATTCCTTACTTTTATTTAACTCAGTTCTGATTTCCACGACTGTAAGATAATATGCTTGTGTTGCTTTCAGCCCCCAAATTTGTAGAAGTTTGTTATAGAATAAGATAGTAATAGACTCAGTTATCCAAGACATGCAAAAGGAAGGGAACTTTAATATTGAGGCATTTTTCTCCCTGATGCCTTCAAGAGGGACTTCAGTCTTGTTTGATAAGAAAGTTTCTAAATGATAGGGTCTAAGAAGGAGTCAAGCAACTATAAGGCAAAATCTGTGGCCTTCCAAGACCTTGCATGCTTCAGGTAAAACCTATTGGGGAAGGCAGAGCCGGTCTTGATCCTACATGAAATGAGCAGCTGCCTCTCTAGTGTGATTTCATGGGGAAAGATAAGGACTCCCAATCTACTCCCCCAAAATTGTCCCTCCCAATTCCTCACTGGGCCTTGAGAATTGAGAAAGAAATATTACGGCTAGTTGGAAGAGGGCGCCATCCATACTTTCTGTAATGAAATCTAATATCTGTGGGTATGAAAGTTCTCGTCTTCACAATGGGAAACCACTTGCTATATGTCCAGTGCCTGGACAACAGGATATCACTTGAAAATGGTGTCCCCAAACCTGATAAACTGTAGACGTTGCCAATTAAGACAGGGTCAGAGCCAAAAATACTGGCTGGATGCACAGGGGACGCATGTAGACCGGGTGTTTGCCAAGCCAGGGAGAAAAATAGAGAGAATCGGGCTCCAAAGACCATTTTTGCTAATATCACAGTTCTGCTTACTGTCAACACTTAAAGATGCAGATGCCCCAGTTCAGTCGATTCAGTTGATTAGCCTGGAAGGGCTGCAAAAGCTGCCTCTATTATATCCTCTGAGTGAAACAGGGGCCTCAAGCGCGCTTGTAATTGTTCAGTACCCAAGGCACAAGTGAGCACATTTACGGGAGTTGGCCTCTAGCCCACTTCTGATGAATACACATAAACACACCTTTTATTGCTCAATAATGTTTTCCCTTTTGCAACACTTTATGAACCACTACGAAAAAAATGGGACTTGTATTTTAATTTTTTCAGGAGCAGAAGCCACAGAAATACCAAATCTTCCAAATGGGAACTTCTCTTGCCTGCTGCCTCCACCAAAATTATTTGTCAAGGGAGTGGTAGAAGCTTCAGCATCAACAACTTGAGATATCAATTTGCTTCAGATTCAACTGATTTGCTCTCCAGGCTGAGTTTCTGCATACCTTTTTATGAGCTCAGCCTCCGGTTCTAGTGTGCTTACGGTGTAATGCCACAGAATTCATCAGTTTGCTATGCCTATGGGATGCGCTCCCCACCAGCTCTGTTACAAATCAGCACTCTCTCGCCTTGGCTTCCATCCAGAAGAACAAGAAGCTCTTTCATCCATGGACACCTTTTCACTGCCACCTCTATACTACAAGTCCAGGCCGTCATGACCCCCTACCTGGGCCATTGCAATAGTTTTCTAACTGGTCACTCTGTTTCCAACATTTGCATTCTCCTATTTGTATAGCCACCCTGCTGCCAAATGAATATTGACTGAAAGCTATAACATTGCTCCAGCTTAAGGGCTTCAATAGTTCTTCATGCTTCACCAAATGAAGTTCAACCTCTTTAACCTGACACTCAACCTCATACAACCTGACTCCAAATTACCTTTTCAGATGTAGCACTCACTCCCATCTTTTCTGTATCCTGCATTGCTGGCAATCTGGACACTCTGGCACCCTGCAGGGGACCCCACACATGCCTTTGTGCTTGCCACTTTGAGTTCTCTATTGCAAGCCATAAAACCTGGCTGGCTACCTTAGGAACAAGGGGATATGCTGGAAGTTCACAGCCTCTGGTGAGCTAGACACAGAAAGCACAGAAATCAGAGTACAGAGAAGGGGGTTGCTCAGTAGCAGGAACTTTTGGACAAGCCCTCCAAGACACAGTTCAAGTATATAAACAAGCCCCAGATTTTTGAATTCTGTGTTTGTTTAGGGGATTTTAATTTTGTTTTTGTTTTTGTTTTTGCCAGTCTACTCAAGTTTCAGTTCTAGAGAGTATTCAGTTGGCCTGGCTTTGGCTAGAGAAAATCAGAGCACCATGATATAGACAATTTTGAAAATTTTATCCAACGGTAGAAGAGAATTCTTCCAAAGTAAATCTGAGTGTTAGTACCAAAAGAACAAACAATGGAGGCTGGGCAGCCAAAAGCAACAAATACCTACAACACATTACCTCCACCTGGAATGCTCATTTCAATCTACTTAAACTCTACCAATCCTTCAAGATGCAGTTCAGACATCATTTTGATGCCTGAGCTCATCTCTCTTGTTCTGAACCTCTACTTCAGAGTGCAGTCCTCTCTTTTAGTCCTCCTTATTTTCTTCCTTGTTTGTAGTTTTTATGTCATATTGCCTATCCCACTTACTAGCTTTGTAATGAGAAAGTCACACCCTCTCTAAGCTCCAATTTCTGGATCCACAAACAGGAGATAATAACTATCTCACAGAATCATTGTGAGTAGGATTAATATCTGTGCGTAATGTATTTAGTTCATTACCTGACAGTAGTGAGCTTTCAATATATGTTCTTGTTGTTGCTGCTGTTATTATTTTTATTAGGCTGTCATCATCATCATTGTCAGTATATAACTCTTTTAGACTGGGAGCCATGATTTATTTGTCTTTATAAACCCTAGTCAAATAATTTACACAAAAAAATTATGTGCTACTGCTTGTGAATGAATGACTTGGTTAATAAAGTAATTGATCAATGAAGGAAAAAAATGTTTGGAAGCTGAAATTAAAGCTGCGATTTCAGTAGGCCTGCCCTTTCCACTTTTACAACCAAATAAGCATACCCCAACTATAGGAGCAAGAATCATCATAGATGTTCTAAAAAATCGATGGGAAAGGCGCTTCCCATTGATCCTTCTGTGGTTTGAGGTATTCGGAAATACAGCCACAGTTCTGTTCTTTTGCAGAGATAGACTGTGTCTGCATGAGATTTTAAAATCAACAATGCAAAGAAGAAATGAAGGAAGGAGAGAGCAAGGGAGAGAACTTTAGGTTGACCCATGGTGATAGAAAACAGATACTCCCACCCCCGATTTAGTTTTTTTGTTTGTGTGCTTGAGAGGGGAGCGAGAGAGAGGGAGAGAGAGAGAGAGAGAGAGAGAGAGAGAGAGAGAGAGAGAAAGGGGAGAGGCCCACAGCAATCTCCACAGTTGTACACCATTAGTTGTGACATGGTTTCATTCCACACAGGTGGATGTGGGTTGTGTGGGGCATGAGCCAAACCTGACACCTACCGCAGCAGAGGTCAGAACCTTCACCACCTGGCACCTCCCACAGCAGAGGCCAGAACTTTCGCCACCAAGACATCCCAGCAGTTACCAGTTGCACTGCAATTCAACTTATGAGGTTGCACAGGCTGGGGCTGGGAATCGAACCCAGGACCTCTTGATTGCAAGGCAAGCGCTCAACTGCTGAGCTATTCCAGCATCTCTAGTTTTTTAACTGTCAGTGGCCCGCTCAAGAGCCATCCTTGATACATCTACTATGTGCAATAGTTAGGGATGCTCCTCAGGCATTCTTCTCTCCCTTGGTTGCCATTATGGGTCTGTCATCTATGAATTTATCTAAAGCTTCAAATCTATTCTTAGATTCAGCCTTCCCCACTTTTTGCTTGTATCTTAAAGCTTCACTTTAAGTGTCATCTGGATGGCTAGTGAAAAACAAAGGAAAACAAAAAAACAAGCCCTTCCAACAGAAAACTGGAGAATATTAAATTTAGATCTTACTTATGCCACTCACTCAACAGTCTTGGGCCAGGCATTTGCCCTCCCTGACTCACTTTAATTCATTTAAAATTAATATTGTAATGTTCTTATTACTGTATTCAAGGTTAATTAGATTTTAACTTTTTCACACCACTCAGAATATGATGGAGATTATGCAAATGTTAGATTTTATTATACTTATAGATTCTGGATAAGAATCCTTTTTAAATTTGACTAAATTTGTATCCCTCTTGATTATTCCTTTGTCCTCCACACTATTATATTTTATATACTTTGGATAATCCCTGTAGGAACACAATATGTGGCTGTGCAGATTGTGCATTGCACTACTCTAAGGGGAGACATTCATATTGTTTGTCATAGATGTGCCCATTCATTATGAAAATTTCCAGATGAATGTCAGTAGAGTGTCTCAAGGTAGGGGTAGCTTTTTCTACTTCACACAAAGATATTAAGAAGACATTATGGCTAAATTTGAGACATTAGTATGTCTTCCCCCACTTTATCTTTGGAACTTTAATAAATTTCCATTTATTAAATAGGTTCAAGAAAGCCCAATGAGGGGAAGCTGGGATGGCTCAGCGGGTTAAGCACTCACTTTGCAGCCTCGGAGACCAGGGATCGAATCCTGGCTCCAACCCATGCAGACCCACATGCTGAACTGGGGTGTGCCCCCAGTTCGGTTCTTGCCGGGGCCTATGCAGGAGGCTCCTGGCCCAGTTCCTGCCCTGCACAGCCCTGTGCTCACCTGTGGAGTGAAACTATATGGAAAAATAATGTCAACCATGGAGACTGCTCTGGGCCCTCTCCCTTCTCTTTGTCTCTGTCTGTCTCTCTGTCTGTCAAAAACCAATACAAATAAATCTTTAAAGAAAGCCCAGTGGCATTTCAAATATGATACACATGTAGTAGTGACTTCCCACTCACACAGCATTCAGTCCTTTGATCTGAGCTGCTCATGGAGCTCCCGTTTGAAACCCTGTACTTGCTCTTCCAGCCCCAGGTTTGGATCCATGACATATACACTTTAACACTGGTCTACAAATTAATCAGACTTGAATGTTTTCTCTCCAGATCTCCTCATGCCTGCCACAGAAATCTACCTCAGGTTGAGAGTGAAGATGCCAGGTTAATCCACAGAATGGCACTAAATGTTGTTTCAATTAACACTGTCTTTTCCTTTCTCCTCAAAAGGAGATTAGCCTTTGGATTTGGCTCCTTTTGGACACTGAAGAGTATATTTTTAACCCTCAGAGTCCAATCAAGCATCTCTTGTTCTGTTTCCACATTTAATATTTCTGGACAGATTTAAGAAAACTACTATTGCATTGCTCCAGGTACATGAATGCATGCACATGTGTGTGCTCACACATACACATATCATCTATACAAAACAAGATAGTATAATCATTTTAATAGAAATCATGCATTTCACAGATTTGGGAATAAGAATTTTTGGTGTTATGCAGTCATGTGTCAAATATTCATTGAGTTCTTACTTAAAACTCTGCTTTGGGAAATGCTAGGATAGCTCAGCAGGTTGAATGCATGCCTTTCAACCAGCTACGAGGTCCAGGGATCAAATTCTGGCCCTGGACCATGCAAACCCATATGCTAAACTAGAGCACAACTGGTAACTGCTGAGATGATGGCAAAGGTTCTCCCCTCCCATGCAGAGGACCCCAGTTCAGTTCCCACCCCACGTGGCCCCACATCCATCTGTATGGAATGAAAGTAAATGAAACTATGTCACAACTAATGATATGTAACTATGGAGACTGCTTTGGGCCCTCCCCTATTCTCTCTCTCTCTCTCTCTCTCTCTCTCTCACCATCTCTCAAATAATAAAATAAATCTCAAAAAAAACCAGGCTCTGCTTTTTTTTAAAACCAAAGGAATGGCAAAATCCTTACTTCAGGGTAGAAATGGAAAGATGTCAAGTTACTCACTCTACTAAACCTTCCTTTTCTAATCATTACACTGAAAATAGTAATACCTACCCCTCAGACCATTAGTTAAATGAAATATAATAAACATGAAATCTCCTGAATAGCTAACAAATATTTAATGCATACTTAGGAAAAACTCACTGTACTAATAAAAAAATATATAAGCATTGTTCCTGCCTTCATGGAGATTTTACTCTTGTTAGAGTCTGTTTTATTATTATTTTTTCTTCAAGCAATTCTTGAAGAAGGGTATGCTGAAGGCAGCTTGCATTGGTTTGCAATGTATAAATTTTGTGGAGACACAAACCTCTAGTCCTTAATATTATCTGTAGGTTTGTTGGGAAGATAAGAGGAGACACAGTATGTAAGTGTAAAGCTTAGTGCTCTATAAATATGAACTATTATTACTATTAATTGTTAGACAAGTGAATCTGGCTTTGTAAGGTGGTAAGAAGGGTGACTGGAGACAGGAAGCCTATAATCAAAAAGGTAATTGAGAAAATTGCTGGATAACCTTAAACAATTAGAATCTAGACAAACAAATTGCATTAAATGAAAAATTAACAAGATATAGAAACTGATTAGATATACAGGTGATTAGAAGAAGAAGTCAGAGATACCTCTAAGAATCTTGGGTAAAAGGAATTGATGGGGGAAAAAAACCCCTCAAAATCAGTTTTAGGAATTTTAGAAGATAAACAAAACAATTGAGAACTAAAGGTAATGGTCAAAAATATCAAAAATCCCCAATTTCAAATTCTGAGAGTATGTATTTATTGACCAAATATTTCTTGAGTTATTGCTATGTGCAAGATATTGTAAGGGATACAAAAACAGTCAGGATACAGTTCCTGTCTTTGGCATGCCTATGGCCCATTATGGGAGAAGACACAAAAAGAACAATGTCACACCAACTTGGAAAAGATTCAAATTAGATATACTGAATTTTCAAAAGAAAGGGAGATGGCTTATTTCTGGGAATACATTAGGATTTTGTGGGTGCAGTTTGGTAGAACATAAAGAATAGAGGGATTTAGATAAATAGAAAGATGGGAATAAGAATAGAGAAAAACATTGTTATAGAGGCTTTCCTTCAGCATGAGAAAAGGCATTGGGTTGAGAAAATGTATTCAGGGGGCAGTTCTATTCAGTATAAGCATAGATAGCCTATTAGAAAATAGTAAAAAAAAAAAAGAAAAAAAAATCAAGCTAGAAAAACCATCAAAGACCAAAGAGGATCTTAAAATCTAGGTTAAAAAATTTAAACTTGATAAAACATTGATGAAGGCATTAAAGAAGACACAGATAAGTGAAAAGACATCTCATGTTCTTGAATTATTAGAATATTGTTAAAATTTCATATTACCCAAGGTAATTTATAAATTCAATGTAATCTTTAGTAAAATCCCAATGGCAATCTTTACAGAATTTATTTTTAAATGCTAAAATTTATACAGAGCCACAAAAGTCCCCAAATACCCAAAGCAATCTTAAGCAAGAAGAAAGCTGGAGGCATCACAGTTCTTGATTTCAAAATATATTGCAAAGCTACAATAATCAACAGAGTATGGTTCTGGCAAAAGAACAGACATGTCAATTAATGCAATAGAATAGAGAGCTCAGAAATAAACCTACAGAGCTGCCATCAACAAGGGTGTCAAGAGCAAACAATGGGGAAAGGACAGTCTCTTCAGTAAATGGTGTTGGGAAAACTGGACTTCCACAGGCAAAAGATGGAAATCTGACTTTTATCTCACACCAGATACAAAAATCAACTTAAAATGGATTAAAGGCTTAAACACAAGACATGAAGCCAGCCATAAAACTCCTACAAGGAGGGGAAGCTGGGATGGCTCAGTGGGCTAAGCGCTCACTTTGCAGCGCTGGGGACCAAGGATTGAATCCTGGCCCCAGCCTGTGTGGACCCATATGCTGAACTGGGGAGTTCCCCAAGTTCAGTTCTCTCCCTCTCTCTCTCTCTCTCTCTCTGTCAAAAACAATAAAAATAAAATTAAAAAAAGACAATAACATAAAAGACAAAAAGATAAATGTTGGGAAGGGTGTGGAGGATAATGAAGCCTTGTGCAATGTTGATGGGAATATAAATCGGTAGTCACTATGGAAAACAGTATGAAAGTTCCTCAAAAAATTAAAAATAGAATTGTCATATGATCCAGTAATTCCATTACTGGATATTGATCCAAAGACATGAAAGCAGTATCTTGAAAAGATACCAGCACTCCCATGTTTATTACATTAGTCACATAGTCAAGATGTAGAAACAACCAAGTATCGATTCAGGGATGAATGGATAAAGGAAATGAGACATATTACATATACAATGGAATATTATTCAGCCACATAAAAGGAGATCCTTATATTTGAACAAAGTGGATGAACCTGCAGAACATCATGCTACGTGAAATAAGCTCGCTGTTGAGACCATCTGGCCTGCAAGCGTGATTGAACCCAGATAATGCTTGTATATAACTTTTAAGATTCTGACAGAGATCTACCTACTTGTTTTTCAGCTGCCCATGATGAACCTTGCACATAATTTCCCTTGCTTATTAGACCTGCCACTTCTCAAACTGGAGTGGTCACTCCCTCCCCTCTGTGTGGGGCTCAGCTTCATGCTGGAAATTCCCAATGTCGCAACCAACACCCAGCACCTGGCCTTAGACCTGCCACAAAATAGGCACTCAGTAAATGGTGGTTGAAGAAAAGGATGGAGGGAAGGAGAAAAGGGAGGAACAGAAAAAGCAGCAAGACTGCAGAGCACAAGGCTTGGCACTGAGACCTGCCAGGCTTTATTACTTAGAAGCAAGTTTGCCTCCACTTTTGGATTTGGTGCATCAGAGCAAAGACCATAATTTATAATCATCTTTATATTCTTCCAGCCAAAATACCGAAAATAGACTCGACCATGTACTAAATTCAGCAAATGTACATTAAATTCAATTTCCTCAGTGAAATGAGTCTGCTTTCTTCTTTCACTTTTAGAGAGGCTGTTGTATAGGTTAGCCATACTTTTTAAAAACCAGACTTTTTTATAGATCGGTAACTTCTAAATCCAAAGTTATAATGGGTATATCATTGGTGGTATTAGTATTACTATTATTATTACTGCTACTGCTACTCCTACCTCTGGTGCCCAGGAACACTAAATCATCCCATTGGTAAAGGAGACCAGAGTGTTTTAAAGCCTCAAAACTAAAGCAACCTGCCTTCTCCATTTCTCTGACACAAAAGCAAGAATTAATTACCTACTTGGGGTGAATGAACAGAAGCATTAGCCCTTCTGGAATAGAAAAGCCAGGCCCCAGGGTTCAGAGGGCTTCAAAAATGAGCCTGTTAAGCTGCATCAATTTACAGAGGATTTAAATGCTCTACCCTGCCTCCTCTCTGGTCAGAAGTGAATCACATTAAGATGAGAAGAAATTCTAGCAAGGAGAGCAAGCACCTTGCATGAGGTCAGTTGGCCCAGTCTGTCTAAAGATGGCATCTGCGGTCAACACACCTTTAAATTATTAAGACCCGGGATTAGAGACTAGAAGTAAGGCTTGCATTAAAAAACAGACAGGTGTCTCTTAATTTCTAGGGAAAGTAGGAATGTCCAGATGCTGCTGCCAATAGAATTGACTTCTCCTGTTAGTATAACACAAGGCCAAGACTGTGTCATTGGTGCTTTGTAAAAATTCAAAATCCTCAATGCTCTGAACCATCACAACCCAAGCAAACTAAAGCCAAAGGAGTTCCTTTGTTCACTCCCTCGCCATCTTCCACTTCCCTTCTTTTGCTGTGCACAGTGCACTCTCTTGTTAAAAGGACATGACCCTTATAAAGCATGCAGAAGCCCAGCAAAGGTAATACGTTCTGTCCTTTTGTAAATGAGTGGAATCTCTAGCTATTACCCAATCTAGAAGCACATCAGTTTTAAAGATTTTCAGCAAGCTTCCTAGTTGATAATCAGTGCAAAAGACTTCACTGATTAATTCAACAAAGCTTTCCTGAGCATCTATGTTATGCCAGAAATTGAGCTTTCAGAGATACTGGCCAGAGTCCATCACCAAGAACTTATGGCATGGGGCCACAGGCCCAGAACTCACATGCATGCCGGCCAGTGTAGTCCAGTCCAATGTGTCCTCCTCCAAGGACACACTGCCCACATTGAAAGAGGTTTCTCATGGTACCTAGTGTGGACCTTGAAATAAGTTTTTAAAATGTCATGACTATCTTGTGAAAAAGCCTATTTATATTGCACTATATTTTTGTGTTAAAAAATTAATTGAGGAGGAGATCCAAGATGGCGGCATGAGAGGAGAACGCCGATAACTGCCTGGGAAGGGCCTTGTGAACAGAGGGGAATCCACAGGGGAAACCCTGAGAAGAAACCTCAACTAAGAGAACCACACAACATGGAACAACACACAAAGGTTAGAGAAAAAAGGGGAGAGCGGGAGAGGGAAAGGGGGAGAGCGGGAGAGGGAAAGGGAAACAGCGGTTCGGGGACAGAGACTCGGAGCGCGGCCCGGGGCTGGCAAAAACAAAGGGGGATTGGGGGACTACGGTCACAGTGGAGCTGGATCGAGGGCGGGCTGGAAGCCGAGATCTAGGGAGCGTGGAAGCCCCACAAGACTGTGGACAATTTAACATCCCAACTCAAGGGACAGCACGCAGTGCCCTAATCAGATCACAGAGCCTAAAGTGGAACAGGGACTGTGGAGCAGGGCGGCGGCACTTCCCGGCGGGCGGGGTGAGAGCAGGGCACCGGCCTGCAACGGCTCAGCACCCTGATTTACGGAGGAGATTGACTGTGAGGGAGCGCCTTCTGAGGACAGGGCTCTTGGAGTGAGGGCTGGGGCTGGAGTGGGCAGAGCTGCATTGGACGTGCTTGGAGTGAATCCGGCGGTCTCAGCAGAGCCGGGAGCGTAGAGCGGCTGCCGCCAGAGCTACGGCCTGTGCGCGCAGGGCTTTTGGCGCCCCGCCCACCGGGCCGCCCCAACACCGCTGCCTGCTTGCCAGTGCGCAATTGGGCTTTTGGTGCCCGCTCACAAGGCCGCTGCGGCGCCGCTGCCTGCGCGCAAGTGTGCAGCTGGGCTTTCAGCGCCCCGCCCACTGGGCCTCTGTGCATCGCTGCGTGCATGCACCCCGGCTCCCAGTGCCCCGCCCACCGAGCCGCCACAGCACCACTGCCTGCTCGCCTGCGCGCTACAGGGCTTCTGGCGCCCTGCTCGCCAGGCCGCCGCAGCACTGCTGCCTGTGCCCGGGACTGGCTTTCAGCGCCCGGCCCACCGGGCCGCTGCAGCGCTGCTGCCTGCTCGCGAGCACGCAGCTGGGCTTTTGGCATCCCGCGCACCGGGCCTCTGGGGAGTTGCAGACCGCGCGCGCAACTGGGCTGCCGGCCGCGTCTCCGCAGTGTCATTGCCTGTGCGTGGGACTGCGTGGCCGACCGGGCCTCTGCCAAGCCCCAGCCCATCCAAGTGCTGCCCTGCGGGCGTGGCTTACAGATACGATTGAAGGAGGGGCAGCCAGGAGGAGGAAAGACCAGAGCTCCTGCACCCCGCCCACACTGAACCACCAGCTCCCCTGCTGAAAGAGAAATCTGTGTCTCAGGCCTGCCTTAGCTCCTACGCACATGCTCCCACCCCTGGCCACACCTTTACTACCCTGCTATCTAACAGCTAATACAGCAACCTGAAGTGCCCCAGGACACAGTAGCTGTCTGCTTCCCCCAACCGGATCCCAAAATCTCCTTCTCCCACAAATGAGTGCAAAAGAAAAAATAAAGAGAAGCCTATCTGTTAGGCAAACCCCAGAGGGAAAACAGACTCATGCATAAAGCAAAAAGAACCATATCAAACACAATGCACACCTCAGAATCCAAAGCCCCTCCAGAAGATCAGGGACAGTCTTTAGTAAAGGACCTTGCACACTTGGAATCAAATCTAAGTGAAACAGAATTCAGGGCTGCATTAATCAAGACACTCAGAGAGCTCACTCAATGCTGGCAAAGTACCCAGACACAGTTCAATAACCTCAACAAGAAATTTTCTGAGCAAAATGAGTACTTTACCAACAAAATTGAGAAGCTAGAGCAGAACCAAAAGGAACTCCTTGAAATGAAAGGCATCATGGGAGAGCTGAAAAAAGAACTGACCAGCATAGGAAACAGGGCTGACCAGCTAGAGGAAAGGATGAGTGAAATTGAAGAGACAAACATGGAAATGTCACA
>PVKE010023068.1:0-24976 GCA_004027555.1 Craseonycteris thonglongyai
GAATTATTATATGCATTTTTAATATTTTGTATAGTTCCCATCAGTGGAAAATCAAAAGAAAAATTTAACTAAAGTTTATTTGTGCCTAAAAGCAAATATCCCAAATATTTGGTATATATTGTTAATTCCTTTTCAAAAATATTCACAAATGATACTTAATGTCTTTCTTGCTGGGTGGCCAACACATTGTGATAGTAGTGCCTTTCTTTACTTCCTGTGCACCATGAGAGCATCTTTAAGTCAAAGAAGGAAAACCTTTGTTACAGAATTAAACACCAATTGTGCTCAGGTTACCATTGAAGAAAGTTTGACATTTATTCCCTGTGTTACTCAAACAGCCTCTAACACCTTTCATTCCTCTTGTAGACCAGCATGATCAATAAGAGCACTTTCTCCCATCTTTTTCACGTACTCAGTGTTCCCTCTCAAAGAGAGCATGATTTTGAAAACTTTTAAAATTATACTGACCTAGGTTTAATTTTCACAGCAAAGTCTTTGTTCGCCTATCTGAATAGATTATTTTTGTAAGAAGGCCAGTTTTAAACAACAGTCCTTAAATGGGGTTTGTTTGTGTGAGCGTTTTCTAATTGTCATCTAATGTCTTAGAGACTTGCTGATTTTCTTTACTCCTGGATTTAAAAATTGAAAGGTTTTAAAAAAAAAAAACTTAGTGAAATTTTTCTTATCGTTATTATTGTGAATGTTCCTACTTTATTATCATAACGTAGTTCACAAATGTTTTGTACCTAGACAGTTTTACCTTTTATATATTATAATTTTGTCCTTTCAAGGCATTTAACATACTCTCTTTCAGTCTCTGTAGAAATGCTGGAAAAGAATTTGAAGCAGATGGGAAGGCAGCTTCAACAGCTTGAGAAAAATTTGAAAACCTTTCCCCCTCCTCAGGACTTGCACGATAAGTTCGTGACAAAGATGTCCATATCCTTTTGATGTCTAAGGAACTTAAGTTACGAGTCAACTAGAATTACAAATTATTTAATGTTTTAAGTACACATGCATAACCAGAGATCATTCTATAGTGCCATCTTATAGATTCAACGTCTGCTGTCTTAGACGGAAATTTATCAAAGTGCTTATCTATCATGAATAATACAGAAATGCATTCTATTAATTTCAGTTTTTTTCTTTATATCAACTTGGTTAATACTTTTTTTTTCATCTTTTCCCTTTCACGTGCCTTATCTCCTTCTAATGTTTGTGGTAAATTGACAAGGTATGAAAACTCAATTTGAAGAGGTTTGAGTGTAACATCATGATGTAATTTAGGTATTTTGAAATGTTTCAGGATGCAGATCAAGGCTTTATAAACTAACATGATGAGTCAGCTTAATTTCAAGCATTGGTATATATTAAAAATCACTCATGTTCCAGAAACTTTACTTGGAAAAAAAAAAAAAAGATACCACATAATTCCAAAACGAAAATGGGATTTGTAACAATCATTACTTGTGTAGGTGTACTCCAAACTCCAAATAAAATTGACAAGCCAAATATATATAATTTATGCACACACATGTATGTAATTAATAGCGTGAGACTTGTGTCCTGCTTAATTTAAGGCTGCTTCTGAATTCAATTATCTTTGGTTTCACTAATTTTGTGGCTCAGTCTTTAATGAGTAATTGAAGTAATAAACTTTATTTCCTGAAACCAATGTTAAGTTGCTTTGCAAACCATTCTTTGAAATTAGAGACTGATATCTTCTGTGTTATAATAAAGTATTAGTACTCTGCATTATTAAAATCCCATACAGACTTGAGAATTTTACATGAAAGGGTAACCCAGTTTTAAAATGAGCTCTTACAAATAGACACTCCTAATACTTTAAACTCAGTTACTTGAAATAAAATAACTGCTTTTCCTCTTTCTATCACTTCCCCTCTGAGATTTGCCAAATCACAAAATTATTATTTGGCTTGTCATACATTTTATTGTATATGCTTTCAGCTTAATTGTGAATTAGTTTAGTTTTAGCTGTCTTTCCTTTATCTTTTGGGAAATATCATAAAAATGCACTTCAGCAACAATCAGTTCAGGCTAATGTGTTTGTTTCCTTTCTTATCTTTACTCCCCATCCAGTTTCTTCTTTTATGAGTCAGGGCGCTGTTATCACTGCAGCGGAGATTTTTTTTTTTTAAACTAAAGATGAAATCTTTTTATTCACCAAAAATATGTTTTTGCTGAACCTTATCACTTGGCAGAGTATGCTTTTAAAAACTAGATTTGTTAATGCAGTTATTGTAGTTTTACTATTCTTCGCTTTCTTCCTCCATCATTTTATCATGTTAAAATATTCACATTGACACTTAAGTTCTGTTAATTGAAGTATTTATTTTTGTTCCCTACAGATAGAAAGCATTTTAGAAAAGGTTTTGCTTACATTCAGTTTCTGGTAATACACTGTGAGTGTACTGATTATGAAGGTCAGGTTTCTGGAACATATGACGTAAGATAAATTCCTGAGCTTAGAGTAGAGTCCTGTTCAGCCGACTATCTTAGGACCTATCAATACTTGTATTCATATGACACAAGAAGCTGAATGATGTTGGCTTCCTGAAAGGTATGCAGCTCATAAAAAGCAACTAGCAGGAAATCAGAAACAGGAAAGATGATGCTTTGTTGGAAACAATTTTTCATTTTTAGTACAATTATACTCCATGGACATGAAAGCTACTATATCCTGTAGCTAAATATCACAACCTAGAAGCCTCTAATGAACTGATTAGCATTCATGTATCTCTTGGAAGTTAGATATATGAACAGTTGGTGCACTTTGCTATTGACAAAGCTTATGATCATAAATATTCTTTGCTGAGATTAGATTTCACTCGTTTGCTTTTCCTCTCAGATATACTGGTTTCGAAGTAATTAAATTCATCCATTGCAAAGCTTTGTTTACTTTAATTAGGACTGACAACAAGTCAGATCTTGAATATTAAATTCATTTATACAGATCTTATTAAAATGGCAAATTGTGAGCTTCTTAGAGCTTAGAAAATGGAAGAATTTGGAAACTAAAATGCACAGTGAATAAAAAGGTATCTAACTAAAGTTGGGGTTATTAATGCTTGAACTTTAAATTTTAGTGCATACTAGTTGAAGCACATATCAAGTGCTTGGTTCATCTCCCAATTCTGAAAGAATATATGTCTTTTCCAAGTTGTCCAGGATGCATTTTTATAAGTAGCCATTTATTGTAAATGATCGTAATTTAGTAAACATTAAATAATGTGTTAATCAGATTGTCTTAAATTATTATACAATTCTGTTATAATATGAAATGTCACTAATAGCATTTATTATATAGTATGTTGTTATTTTTTCAGTATACCCTCTTTCTTTACATAAACTTTTTAATATAAAAAATGTGAATTTAGTACATCCTTTCAAACGCATGCTCAATTATTTCATACATATCACATTGACTTTTAGTAATAATTATGTTACTTTCCAGTAGCAAGGCCTGGTCAGAAATATAATTAGATTTGGATAGTTGCACTGTAAATATTTGCTTGAAAAATGTGTAACACACATTCAAGGTAGGGTCATTAATACTGTTAGATCAAAACTTATGTGAAGTCTACATATATACTTATTAAAGTCTTATCAGTGATAACATTGAGAAAATGCCAAGATTTGTGTCATGCAAGGCTTTTTCCTTTCTTTTGACCTTTAAATTTTAAAATGCTTCCTATTTTAAAGAAAAAAGAAATAGATCCTAGCGCATCACTATTGAAATGCTCCTTGTACAAGCCTTAATCTATTTTCTTCTCTTCTTCCCACCCCAAGTTTCTTAAAAAAAAAAAAAAAAATCATTTTGCTAAACATCTGTATATTTTTTTATTTATTACAATTTGTGTAATAACTTACCTCTTTCCTAGTCTTTAAATGTCTTCATTACAATTCCGATTTAGTTTTGCTCTTTTTTTTTTTGTTCTTCCACTATATGGCAGTGTTTTAGTAACTGCTAAAACTACTACACAGGTGCTTAAACTATCTCAATAAATTCTATTAGAAAAAGGCATCTCTATTCCACATTGCATAAAGTTCAGCATTTTTCAGGTGAGGGTACTCAATACTTTTAAAAATGTAATTGAAATAGAAGACTGGAATGTTTGAAAGGTAAACTTGTGTAGTGCATGATCTATTTGCAGGAGTGGGCAGTTGGTCATTGGGTGATTAGTGAGAGCAGATATTTATTATTGTACTGAATTATTCTTTCTCCTGCCTTCTTTCTCTCTTGTCCATCTTCCATTAACCCAATCTGAACAATATGTTAAGACATGGGTTAAAATACCCTACTCCTCATGCTTTATGAATCTTCAAATTTTTATTGATATTTTTCCTTCTCTGAAGTCTTATTACATCACAAAAACTGTCACACAACTTAATGCTCACTGCTGTTTCAGTCATGCCTTAGTTGTTTCAGGCAATGTCACCTGTTTAATCAGAACTTTTCCAGATATATCTCTGAGATTTCATTAACTTTTGATTTCTGCCTGAAAACCTAAAAAATGTTACTGGATAACACATCTTTAATCTATTTCGCAAGTTGATTTTTGAGACTGGGCATATTCCCAGGTATGATTATAAAATAGGAATTGTATAGTACCTGTTGCTAAAGCTCAAGGCCTTATAAGCAGTGATGGAGCAGAAAAGGAGTAGCTGTAAGACTGTACGATTAGATCCACCCACCAACCAGCATAACCTATTGTATAGTCAAAACTATTGTAACCTATTGTCCAGGGTCACTGCTGTTCAGGGAACTCTTTACATCCAGATTGTGTGTGTGTATGAATGTATACATGTGCAATTTTATGAATAGAAGTTCCATGATTTTTTGTTAGATTTTTGAGGAGGCCTATTACCCAAAGTTTAAGAAGGATGGCACTAGAGTAAAATAAGTAACTGGCACCAATGTAGTTGTAGATGATTAGACTTATCTCGCAGGTGGAACACAACATTTAGAGAAGAGACTGATAATCAGAGGTGAGCAACCCTAAGAAATGGGATAAGAGCAAAACTCTACCAGAGCATTGGGCTAGAAGGTAAAACTCACAACATTATTACAGATACTTATAGTGGACTACAAGTGCTGTATGTTTTCAGTGGGAAAAAATATGATCATTCATAGCTGTAAAGATTAGAGAAGAAGGCTGTATATTAGAGGAAGAATTCAAGGAAGACTTGAACGGTAGGTTTGAACATGCAAAGGCAGAAAATAATCTCTCTTTCAGACTGGAGTTAAGGATATATAAATAACCCATGTGGAAATAGTCTCTATTTGTAACATAAATAATTTTAGAGTTTATAGATTCAGTACATAAACCAGTGTTGATTTTTGAACTTTCTAAGTAAATGAAGGGGTGATTACTTCATATTACAAATGAATCACCATATGTTCCATTTTATGATGGTTTCTGAATGTATTTCAAATGTGATTTTTATTTACATAAACTCACAACATCTCATGAGTATGGATATTTTATAATATCTGTCATGTGTGACTGTATTGTAATTTCTTGTGATTTTTGACTATACAAAAATTTTGTTCATCCAAGAATTAAACAATGTAACCACATATAATGACATCAACCACTGGTACTATTATAATCCAGATTTAAGAAAGTTGCTATGCAGTTGAATATAAACTGAACCACACAAAGATCTATAGATTTTCTTAAAGTCATTGTTAAAAAAATCAACTATTTCATTTGAATTAAGACTTCATACATTGCAGTCTAGTCTTTCCTCTGAATTACTATGTATATAAAACTAAACAGGAAATAGTATGAAGAAACACAGGCATAGAAGGACAATAGGTAATACGTGGTCTGTCACCATGGACACAGGTGAGTTATGTTTGACGAGGATGCCCTGGTAACTTTTAATGACTTTGAATGTAATTATTAGAATCTTTCTGTGCTGAATTCACCACCCATCTTATAGCATTGCTGCCTGTTTCATCTTTGGTCTTTTTTTGTCTCTTTTTTTCTCTCTCAAAATGAAGGGCCTGGAAAAGTTTCTTGATTTTATCCTGTACTGGGGAACACTCTGACTAGAGGAACTCTATCTTTTTAATTTTTTTTAAAGAATTATTGTTTTTGACAGAGACAGAGAGAGAAGGGGGAGGGCCCAGAGCAGTCTCCATAGTTGTTCTTCATCATTTTTTGACATGGTTTTATTCCACACAGGTGGGCGGGGGCCTTGCAGGGTGGGAACTGGGCTGGGGTTCTACTGCATGGGAGGCACACCGCTTCAAGCCAGGGTCCAAACCGTGGTGGAGAACCAAACTGGGGGCTTCTTGCATGGGGAGCACACCCCAGTTCAGCACATGGGTCTGCACAGGCCAGGGCCGGGATTTGATCCTCAGTCCCTGGAACTGCAAAGCGAATACTTAACACACTGAGCCATGCCGGCTTCCCCAGAAACCATATCTTTTTGATATAGTGGAAATGTTTTCTTTTTAGATGTAAGCATTCCATTTTTGGTTTCTCTCTGTTGGTTTGAATGTAGTTATTCTTACTTTGTTGCTGAGATTTTTAAGAAAAGTCGTGTGCTAATGTGTGTTTATCCTTGGTGTCAGTCAGACTTGATGACTTCAGCAAATTTAATTCTGTATGTTCCACTTCTTTAAATATTCCAGTTTAAAGGAGCCATAGACAATTATGATTGATGCTCTAACGGAATCATCTGTTCAAAATGTAGTATGGTGATTTTATGTCTGACTGCATCAACAATTTGTCAGACCACAAAGGAATTCTGTGGTTTGCTTAAAAAATGTGTTCTGATGCCACTACCACATTCACATTAAGTTAGTCTTCTCAGTCTCTGTGTGCTCTGAATTAAGTTGTTATAAATAAGTGCAAAAAGAACATGTGTGTGTGTGTGTGTAAAATCATTATTTTAAATTAGGTAATGCATAGGAAAAACTACCAATTTTCCAAAGAAGAATTTAAAACATGAATTTATACAGAAGATTTTACTGTAACACTTAAAAACTTAGTTTTGATAGCTTTTAGAACTTACCGGTAAAATAAAGCTTAAAATTAGTATATAAGCAATAATAATGCCAAATATTTATATGTACCATTAAATGTCATTCATTTTTCTAAGAACTTCCCATGTATATCTAACTTAGTTTTCACAACAGCCACACAAGATCGGTGATATTATTCCCATTTTACTGGTGAGGAAATTGTGGCACAGAGTGAAAGCATTTGCCCACACTTGTGGGACCACCAAGTATAAGACCTGGAAATTGACCCTGGGTGGTCCCATTTAGGTCCTATGCTTTAATGCCTATATTAGTGATTTCAGTATCATTGAATGTACTCAGTTGCAACTGCTGAACTATAATTTCAAATCTTATAGCATGGCATAAATTGGAAAGAAATTGTTCTAGAATTCGGTTGTAAAAGAAGACATTAAGTGTATAAATATTTAACCTTTCTGATAATATTGCCAGAGTTAAATAGAAATAAGTTTAAAATTTCATCAGTATAGACTAGATTGTAATGTTTAGTGTCGATTGAATTGGAAGAATGATTAACTTTTAGGGTAATTTTGGCATTTTAGAGATGTGTAATAGTAGCTAAAATGAAATTAAAACAGGACTTGCAGAGTTTTGGCTATTTTTTTTTTCTGTAAAAAAACATTATTTAGTAAATTTCAGAATTCCTGAACTATAGTATACAGCTTTGTTATCAGTGCAAAGGAACAATATGAGAGACTTTCGAAGTTACATGAAAACATGGAAAAGCTATACCAGAGCATAATGGGATACTATGTCATCGATGTGAAGAAGGTGTCTGTGGAAGACTTTTTGACTGACTTGAATAACTTCAGATCTGCATTCATGGTATGTTAAGTTAATTTTTAAAAAGTGTTTGTATCTATATTGTCTCATCTAGTATTACTTTATTCCACTCCTGTTGTCTGAAGTCAAACCTCTCTTTTCTGATGTTGAAAGTTAGCTTTTAAGATTTCAAATTTGAAATCTATTGAAAAATGTGTGGTTTTGTTCTCTTTTTTGGCCTTCTCAGTGTTAAACTATAATCAGAAATTTTGATTGAAAAAGTGACAGATTCTGAAGTTTTTCATAAAGGCTCCCCTCCTGGCTGATTACGGAGCACTTCTGTAATAAGGTTTTGGCTATGAATTTGTTTCTTTATACTTAAGATCACCTTGTATTTTGTGGTATAATTTTACCAAATTCTGTGCAGCTTTTATGAAGCTTCCCCCCCTCCACCCCCTTTTCTTTTCTTAATGCACTGTACAATAAGCTACCTGCGATTTGCCTTTGAATGGATTTTACATTCCTAGGGTTTCCTTTAGATACTTTAATAGGGAGGTCAGGTCTTTGATGTGGAATCCTTTCATTTCAGCATTAAAAAGATCTTTTGAAAAATATTAGCTGATTAGATGGGGAAAAAGAACCACACACATATTAGAGTGAGAAAGCATTGTTGTCTCCCTAGGAAACTGGTGATACGTTTCTACAATGAAAAATTATGTTATTCTTAATAAATGGGTAAGTCATTTCTATATTTCAGCAGATGTTTGTGGGGATTAAAAAGTTTTTCAAGTGAAAAGGAATAAAGTTGAATTTACAGAGCTTTTTCTTTTAATCTCAGGAAAACTTTATTGTTGAATTTTTATTGGATCTTGCTAGATGCCTTGTTTTAATTTATCATATCCAACCACTGTAGCATATTCATGTTTGTCCTTTGAACATAAACCTAATTTTTGCATCTCTCATTGGTCAGCATGGCCTTGAAGTATAATGTATGTTCTGGTCCCCCTTCCCATTCATACTCTTATTAGAGAATTTTGCTTAAATCGCTTTTACTCACATAGGCCTGAAATACACGGTTTCTTCTTTAACGCTCTCACAGCTTATCCTGTTTTGCTCTCCTTTTTTATCATTGACAGTTTTTGGGGTTTTTTTTTCTATTCTCTTTTTTTAACCAGAATTATTAGGACAGTGCAATAGCACTCTTAACTACGTAAATATATTTCATCTGACACCTTATGTATTTTGCTTAACCAACCTTAGAGAAATACTTGCAAATACTTTCACCCATTGGGACTTCTTTGTTATTTGTGCCCTTTAGATAACATGTTTGAAGACAATTTTTTAACCAAATTATATTTATTCAAGGGTGTTATTTTTCCATTTTAATTAGACATATGTAACTCCTCTGAGTTTATAATTTCATGTATTCCTACATAGAATTGATGTGATTACAATTAAAGGAGTTCATTTAGCCTTTTTTCCCGAATATGTGAAGCTTTTCTCTTAGAATTTTAAAGTAATGAAAAAGATCACAAGACATCTTCATTTATAGTTTCTGAGACACATATCTAGACATCCCACTTTAGGGTTAGGATTTCCAGGGCAGCTGAAAGCAAAAGGGAGTACTATTGCACACACAGAAGTGAGAGCTTGTCTTGTCTTTGTGTGTGTGTGTGTGTGTGTGTGTGTGTCCCTAGATTTAGATCTATAAACATGCTGGACTTTGTAGTTATTATGTTCTAGTCCAGTGGTCCCCAATATTTTTGGCACCAGGGACCAGTTTCACGGAAGACAATTTTTCCACGGACTGGGAGTGAGGGAGTGGGGTTGGGGAAAATGGTTTTGGGATGATTTAAGCACATTGCATTTATTGGGTATTTGATTTTTATTATTACTATTACATTGTAATATGTCGTGAAATAATTATACAACTCTCTTGTTACTATAATGCCTGCACAGATGCAGCATAATTGTCACTTACCACTCATTGATGTGGTTTTGATATGAGTCTGCAGGCAAATGATTTATTATGGTCTCTGTGCAGTCAAACCTCTCTGCTCATGCTAATCTGTATTTGCAGCTGCTCCTGAGTGTCAGCATCACTGCCTCAGCTCCACCTCAGATCATCAGACTTTAGATTCTCATAAGGAGCATGCAAGCTAGATCCCTCATGTGTGTAGTTCACAAGTGGGTTCGCGCTCCTATGAGAATCTAATTCTGTCGCTGATCTGACAGGAGGCAGAGCTCAGGTGGTAAGGTGAGCAACGGGGAGCAGCTCTAAATACAGATGAAGCATCCCTTGCTCTCCTACCACTCACCTCCTGCTGTGTGGCCTAGTTCCTAACAAGCCATGGCCCAATTCTAGTCTGGGGCCCCGGGGTTGGGACCTTCGTTCTAGTCCATAAATTCCAGTTTGTTCCTCCCTAAACTTTGTTTCCTACATGCATACCTCCCATATGAGTTAATGTATGATGACAAAAAGAAAGGCTTCTAATTCCTTCAAATCTTAAGTAATTCATGAATTCTGCCTTCAAAGAAGCCCAATCTTCTTTGTTTGTTTTCAAACAAACTGATGTTTGGCTGTCTACCTCATCATTGGGAAGACAGCAGTGTGTGAGAGGCTAGACTAGCATCAGAACACACTGAATGATATGACCGTGGACAAATTACTTAACCTCATGGAGCATCCATTTCCTATGAATTACAGTATGTGTTTCCTAGGGATGTTACATTTTTGAATATCAAATGGCATAATAATCTACATATACCCTCAAAACATGTTAGTCTTCCACAAAGAATTAGGAGCATAGTAATTTTTACCTCATTATAACGTGAGCAATAGTTTTAAGTATTTCATTCCTTTTTTGTGTTTCCATATAGAATACTTTGAACTAAATAGCTACCTATTCATCGATAGTTCTGTCTTTAGATTATTCCTGCAAACTTGTTAGAGTTATGCTTCATCCAGTTAAAGATTTGTCATTCACGATATTTGCAGACTTTAAGTTGATTTTTGGTTCATACAATTGAAATAACACTGTGTAGTGAACAAATGGAAAATCAATTATAATTCATTTAATCTTGCTGCGTGTGTCAATCAAATACAATTTATTCTCCTACTGAGTGCTCAGACTAAAGTAGTGATTTGCCAACAAAAAATGAATTCATCCAATGACAGGGTATTTTTAGTGTAATTTTTTTTTCTTTTTTCTGAACAGAGGACAGCCAGAACAAAATTCATTTTGCCAAATCATTTAAATATACAAATTTGATGCTTAACTGTAAATGCTATTTCTGATGACTACTATATAGACCAACTAGATGAGTAACAAGAACTCCAAGGCACTAAGCATTTTCTTTGTGCTCCTTAACTCATTGTATGTTACCAGAGAAAATAAAATCATGTAAAAGTCCTGTGGTTGGATGTTGAGTCAACTTATGTAAATATAATAGGATGTATCTAGTATCCTTGCTTTTTTTGGTGAGCTTACAACTTGAAAATTGTCTTCATTGTCAATATTGTTAATCTGAGGCCATATTTGGAAGTGTAAACCTCCAAATGTAGAATAAATTAATATTCTGACTATAGAATCTTATTTTCTTCTTATCCTTGGCATGTTTATTTAAGGAATTTAATTCCAGCTGCTGAATATTTTGGGCTTGCAACCTTGAAAACTAATTCAACTAGTTTCTTCTAATTTCTGTTCTTTAGACTTTTCACAGTAAAAACCCACCTAGACTAATTGGCTTAATTTTTCTCCTTACGGATAAGATTTATTCTGACTATACATTGCTCAGTGGGATTATAAGTGCATTTGACTGACAGGTTCTGTATGGTTCAATGACTAGTAATTTGTATTTCCCTTTTACATTTGAAGTATTTTGTTCACTGATATAATACAGCAAAAGGTAAAGTGAATTATTCTAATACAATAATGAGAACAATAAGTGATTGATAATGGAGGGCAAAGAAATCAACTAAATAGCACATAATCGTAAGTATCTTAAACTATGTAATTGAAATTGTAACAGTAAACTAGTATAACACAAACAAAAATGAATAAAATGGTGTAGTCTTTTCATATCAAGGATACTCATCTTCTACATTGTAAGTGAGAGACAAGCACACACAGAGCAAGACAGTTGGATATTTTTCTTGAAGGGGTGTTGAGCAGTAGCTTTAAAAAAGAAAGAAAGAAAAATGCTGCTTTATCACCAAGCCTACCTTAAAGTACTGTTCTTCATGGCTGGCATCTTGTGTTTACCTGTGTCTTGATTTAGCCTCCCAATTGGGAGGTAAAAATAATATTTTTATAAGGCATATATCACTTTAGAACACAAGGGAAGAGAATACATGTGATGGAAAATCAAATTCTACTTTGGGAAAACTTAATTATGAATATTTCATACTTTATCTATTAAAGAAGTTATAGATTGAAATGTTTCATTTATTTCAGAATTTTACAAAATGAAGGAATTGGAAACTCGTAGCATAGTGATGAAGGGTCAGTAATGTTAAGTCCCTGATGGACTAATAAGTAATTTGTTGTTTCATCTGAAACTGACTTTACAATAAAGAACAACTTGAAGCTGAAACAGTTTAATCATTAGTGCCTGTACCTCCTTTGAGACCTTATCAAAGGACAGTATCCCATTTTCATAAGTTTCACAGTCATAAAGAACTTAACTAACAACAACTTGTAGTGAATGTTAAGATGATGAATTGTTTGTGCCAGTGGATAGTATATCGTGCATTCCTATTCTCACTGATAGCATTTTTATTGAGTTTTATAACACCAGAGAAATTAATTTGATTAATTTTATGTCATCTAGACATTTTCCTAAAGCATCTACCTTGTAATTATTGCAAATAAGGGTTTATTTTTCATGAGGTCTGTATAATCCGTAGTTTATATTTTGCATGTGGAGGGAAATTTTATATTTAGTTACAAGAGAAATAATTTGGATGGAAAACTGACAAGTTGATCACTTTAAAAAAAAATTTTTTTTTAAGTCTTTTGTGACTGTAACTTTCTTTTATGTTCCAGTAATGGAACAGTTATAGGAGTACGGGATTTTCTATTTCTTCCTGAAAGTGGCATCAGGATATTGTAGAAAGCTGTCATTTAGTATGGTTCTATATAGCCATGTCTCAAGTTTAAGTACCGGTAACTCCTGATAAGTAAGCATTTAGTGGAAATGTTTTGGAGTTCCATGTGCTTGCCTATTTTGAAGAAATTAGCCTGTATTTTCATAGCATCTAACACCCATCCCTCTGGAAAGCATGTGGATTTAAACTGTTTGTCTAGTCTTATTTCAGAGACTTGAGACAAAAATTGAATATTTAGGTAAAGAGAAAAGATTTTTGAATTTAGTGAAAAGTGTACTAAAGAGATCCCTGGCTTACATAGCTTAAATATCCATTAATATTGAAAGAAATATAACTCTGACCAAAGAGACATTTATAAGCTTTTCAACATTATTTTTTATATAATAAAATATCCACTAGTTTTCTAAGTTACAAAAATATAAAGAATATTATCATATGTTGAAAAATGTTGAGTAGGATAGATGAAACTATTTAAATAAGTGAAAACTCAGCAATATAGAGATGAAGTATGATAAAAAAAATTCAGTATCTGTGGAAGTCTACTTGTGTTTTATACTCATTTTTATATTTTATTATAATGTCATAATAAAATAAGATTAATGTATTCTTCATGTAGGCGTATTTGGAATATAGAATATTTCTTAACCTTTTTGGAAGAAGCTGCAATCTGCACACTTAGTTTTTTAAATTTTAAACTTTTGAGGAATAAAGTAAAACAACTATTAATTATATTATTAGGCAATGTTTTAAGTTAATTTATCAGGAATATCTAATTTAAAATGCAAGCAATTCTTTGGGGAAGACAACATGGGAAACTAAACCAACTCTTATAGAATAAAATCTCATAAAGCACATTAGATTTAGAAGTATTAAAAATACTGTTTCTTCATGGACACAGTCAATAGTATAGTGGTTACCTGAAGGTAAAGGAGAAGGTGAGTGGGAGAGCAGGGATGGGTGGGGGAGTAGGGAGGGGGCATCAAATACATGGTGATGGAAAGAGAGCTGACTCTGGGTGGTGAGCACATAATGCAATGCATAGACAATGTAATATAGAATTGTACACCTGGAACCTATGAAACTGTTACCAACCAATGTCACCCCAATAAATATAACAATAAATTAACTATTTAATTAATTAATTAAAAAAATAATAATGTTTCTATCTATATATGGACTTGAGGTCAAGAGTAATCTTTCCTACCATATCACTTTCACCTCTCCACTTTCCTGGTCAAAGTACTGCTTTGACAGTACTTCTATTACATACCTCAAAAATAATCGTATCCCAACATGTTACAATGAAAAGCATTTATATTCTCATAGGAACTATGAAAGTTGTCACTTCCCCAATGTAATAGACACACACATAATTGATGCATGCTAGAAAGTAGTTCTTCCTTGCTTGGTTGCTGGATAAATGTGTGTTTGCAGCACTTGATTAATAATATAGTAATTATGAAAATATTATACATTAGTGATCATATGATAATTAAAATATTAATAGTTGCTAACATTTATATAGGACTTACTATGTGTCAGCACTCCTATAAGCCATTTACATTCATTAATTTGTTTAATCCTTATAATATCCCCAAAGTAGGTACTGTTTTGCCCATTTTTATGGAAGAGGAAACTGAGATACAAGTCTCAGAGCTATTTAGTACCAGATGAAGATTTAAACAAAGATAATATGACTTTAGCTTTCCTACCTCTAACCATTATAGTGGCTTTCTAATATGCAGTGGTAAGTTCATATAAGCTTTAAAAAATATTTTTCTGAAAATTGTGAAATGTCATACTTATTTCATATTTTAAGACATTCTTGATTATCAGTTCAACAAACTTTTTTTGAGTGCTTGCCCAGAACTGATTTTATCTGAACTTCTAGTGTGAAACCGTTTATCGTCGGATCCTAAAATGCACGTAACATGTATATGGTCGCTTGAAATCCGGAAGAGGCGGTTTTGCAGATCAGTGGGGAAAGAATAAGCTAGTTGTAAAATGGTTATGAGTCAACAAGTGTTCCATCTGAAAAAAGGAAATTGGATGCCCACCACATACCTTTTGAAAACAATGATTCCAGATAAAGTGGGCACTAAAATGTGTGCAGTATCATTAAAACTTGAAGAAGGAAATGCAGAAAAATACATTTGTGTTTGAATTACAGAAGGACTTCTTAAATAAGATACAAAGCTGCCAGCAGTATGAAAAAGATTTTTGACTATGTAAACTGAAGAACTGTTTGTTGAAAGAACATAAATAATGTACAAGACAGTTACAATCCAGGATACATTTATAAAACAAAGTATATTCTGAAAACATAAAATTGAAAACATAAAATTGATAAACTATTACTATCCAGAAATTTAAAGAACTACAAATCATTAAGAAAATGACAACCTAATGGAAAAGTAGGTAAACGATATGAATGGCATTGCACAGAGTAAGAAACTTAAGTTAAAATAAAGTGTGATTGGCTACCACCATAGACCTGCCAAATAGGGAGAAGACTGGTAACAGTTTAGTGAGTATTCTGTGATCCTACAGTGATGGGAAGCGGTATTCATTGCCACAGTCACTTTGAAGCAGTTCCCCATTACCTAGTAAGATTGAAGGGGAAGCTCTCCTTTTATTCATCACCTTCACTCCTATCCTAGAGAACAGTGGTTTTCCAAGCTTTTCCCCATAACCCACATTGTTTACAATGAGACCCAGCACCTTTATGTATATGTATTTTTAGCATAGGAAATCTTCAACAAATAATACTTATTCTTAAGGCTTGTGTTACTTTTTAAAATATTCTGTTCTCTTTGACTTAAAACATAGCTACCAGTTTCTAAACAGATTTAAGGACCAACAACTGATGGGATATACCATTAAACTCTCCTACACATAAGCTCAGGAGGACGTGGACAAAAATATTTGGATTTCTGTTGTTCATCATAGCCCAAAATGGGACACATCCCAAATCCCATTGATAAACTAAATAATCAAACACTATTAAATATTATAAGCAATGAAAATTCGGTGCAGTTTATACATTAAAATATGGATGAATCTTAGAAGCACAACAATGAATGGACAGTCAAGTCAGAAAAGTTTAAATAAGAAAGATGATGCAGTTTTCAAAAAACTCAGTCCCTATATTAATCACAATTTATGGAGGAGTACACTGCTAGATTTCTAAATTTTACACACACATACACTTAATTAAATGTACTGGGTTTAGATCATTTTGGTTTCTCTGAGAGAAGTATGTTGTATAATGCTGTGATGGATATTTTAACTAGTGGCACATTCTTGTTATTAGAAAACATATAGGTTGGAAGTCATTTTGAGCTCAGGTATTTTTATTTCTTTTGAAAACACACGCACATGTATATTTATTAACCTATCTATATTTTTGAATACATAAATTAATATATCTATTTTTTGTTTAAATATATTCTAGAATCTGCTGTCACCATAAAAAGCATGTGAGCTTTGGGAACTCAGATAATTATTGATTATGCCTTTCAAGTGAACAGTCAAAAGTATGAGAAGTTTTAATTCCCACTGTGGTCATTGCTGTAAATGGGTAATCCACACAGATCTTCCAGACAAGAACCCGTGCCAGACTATATCTGGAACGTTGTTCAAACACTTCGTTCCTTCTGGTTTCACATATCTGAGAGTAGTTGGGCGAAGTGCATTTTTTTGCCAATTGAGTAAGTAGACAACCAGGTCAAGGATAAGATGATTTTAAGAATGTAGGGAAAGCTGGGATGGCTCAGCGGGTTAAGCTCTCGCTTTGAAACCCCAAGGACCGAGGATCGAATCCCAGCCCCGGCCCATGCGGACCCACATGCTGAACTGGGGTGTGCCCCCAGTTCAATTCTTGCTGGGACCTACGTGGGAGGCACCTGGCCCAGTTCCTGCCCTGCGCAGCCCTGTGCCCACCTGTGGAGTGAAACTATATGGAAAACTAATGTCAACTATGGAGACTGCTCTGGGCCCTCTCCCTTCTCTCTGTCTCTCTCTGTCTCTGTTTCTCTCTGTCAAAAATCAATAAAATAAATCTTTAAAAAAAAAAAGAATGTCTTACCACTATCTTTATGTATGGCGCACCGTTAACTTTTGTTCCTGGCTTTGAATTTAGAATTAAAGAAAGTACTTAAGAGGCAATTGTATCTAGAATAATGTGTTTCTTGCTTTTAAATGAAAATCAGCGCTCGCTTTGGCAGCACGTATACTAAATGAAAATCAATAGTGCATTTTCCATAAAACAAAGAAGCTTTAAAAACTACTTCAGACCTTATTTTGAAATATAAACATTAGTTTTATAGGTCCTGGGAAGTAATTTTGACTTTTTATTGCACAATAGAATACTATATAGGTGTGGCAGTTATCTCTGGTAATAGGTAATCTATTTAACTATTCTTGTTAAAGGCATCCAGTCATTAAAGTGAAACATTCACATCAGAAAATTTTGTACTTTAATAAGTTTCCTAAACAAACTACATGTTATATTTTTTATCTTTCGCAGGTTCCTTTTCCTCACTTGCCTCGAGTACACGGTTCTGATTTCTGAGTTTTTGCTTCTCTTTTTCTTCTCAGTCCATTGTTCCTACATCATCTCCCTCACACACACATATGGGTGCACATACTGCACACACAAGTATACACACTTGTCTTTGAAACCATGCTTTTCTTTTATGGTGCCTTCGTCTACCTTCCCAACTTATGTTGATTTTTATAGCAGCTGTTGTCTTATAGCTGACATTTAACATATGCTACCATAATATGAAGCAACATGGTAGGTAAAACATAGATTTATAGCTAGCTTTCCAATCTTCCCTCTGCCTCTTACTACTTTCATTTTGTGAACAAGTTCTTAACTGGTCTGTGCCAGAATGGGGGATGCAGAACCCATTTGCTGAATGGAAGAATTGCCTATTAAGGCATCTATTATTGCAGCTGGTATTTCATAGCTGAGGAATAATAATGTGTTCATACATGTCATGAACTGTGAAGGATGAGAATTTGCCTTGTTAGCCTGCCACCATTCCATGGTTGTTGGCAGAAGACAATGCGGTGGGGTCAGTGACAAAGAACAGTGTATTACAGCAATAGCAGTAGCCAGGGTAAACATTGTGTAGATTCCTAAGCCCGGATTCTCATGGGGCATCAAGATGGCCAGGTTTAAAACCTGCATATATAATAGTTTGTGTTAGAGAGAAATCTTGAACTTAAGAAACCCAGACTTTATTTTAGGAGATAGTAATACTGCCTAACCTTCTCCCCAGTTTATTATACTGGACAGCCAACAAATCTATTTGCTTAAAAGAGAGAGAGTACCTCTATCTTCCAAGACTGTTCATTATACAGATGTCTTTGAAACAAAGATGCTCTGTTAATACTTATATCTGAGAATAGTCTTAGACTCTCTTGTTTGGAAATCTCTAATTGTTTTCCAGTTCCTAAAAGACAATCCAACTACCCTATCTCAGCCTAGAAGACCCTAATTTCTAAATGATCAGATCTCCTGAGCTCATGTTATACCACTAGAATGGCCACCTTTCTACCTCCCGAACCCACCAACAGCCTTTGCATATGTTCTTCCCGCAGATCTTCACCTAGCTAGCTCCTGACATTCAAGATTCAGTTTGAATCACATCAGTGAGTGAGGTCTTACTGATTGCCTAATGTAAAGAATCTCCTGTGAGTTCTATCATATCATTCTGTTTTGCTTTTACAAAGTACTATCTTTATGAAACATTTCATTGCTTATTGTCTGTTTTTGCCTATCTTTGCCTCCTGCCCCACCCTATCACACAGAATATAAACTTGTTTTAGAGCTAAATGTGTATCTCAGGTCATTAAATAGTACCATTTACTCCTGAGTCTCTCAGTGTTTAGTGAATGAATGGATAGATGAGTGAATTATTATCATCTCTACTCTGCTTTTTAGTCCTTCTTTTTTCTCTTGCACTTTTTATTTATATTTATTTATTTATTTATTTATGTTTTGGTTAATAATATTCCATTTTATTTGATTTCTCATGAAAAACTTGTATGATCTCTAGTGTTAAAAAAAACAAAATTACAGGAAAGTAGGAATGAGCACTTTTCCCAAAATAACATAAGCCACCTATTTGTTAAAGTTTAATTGTACACTTTTCTATTTAATACTGTTAGTGATAAACTAGCAATTAAATAACCTGTTTGGATGCTTTTTTGCAGGTACTTAGAAAAATCCATGTTTACCTGCTAATTCCCACTAATGCCACATAAAAGGCAATTCTTGATTTGTATAAAACTTGAGAATAAGAAATTAACTGATCACGTATCTAATGAGATCTTCTTAGAATTTGCATGTTGTTATTTGTTTTGATGAACAGAGGTCTGCCTTTGAAATGACGATTTCTATAGGCATTTTTATGACACTTCTCTTTATATGAAAAGAATTGTTAAATGATTGTAGTATAAAGCAGCAGTCCCCAACCTTTTTAGCACCAGGGGTTGGTTTCGTGGAAGACAATATTTTCATGGACCGGTACGGGAGAGGGGCAGGGTGGGTGGTAGGGTTTCAGGATGATTCCAGAACATTACATTTATTATGCACTTCTATTGTTGTTATTATTATTATTACATTGTAATATGTAATGAATAATTATACAACTCACTAGTCACTATAAAGTATGCCACCTGCCACTCATTGACAGTTTTGATATGAGTTTGCAGGAAATGGATTTTTTTTTTTTTATGGTCTCTGTGCAGTCAAACCTCTCTGCTCATGTTAATCTGTATTTGCAGCTGCTCCCTAGTATGAGCATCAATGCCTCAGCTGCACCTCAGATCATTAGGCGTTAGATTCTCATAAGGAGCATGCAAGCTAGATCCCTCACATGCACAGTTCATAAGATTCGTACCCCTATAAGATCTACTTTTGCCTCTGATCTGACTGGAAGTGGAGCTCAGGTGGTCATGTGAGCAATGGAAGCAGCTATAAATACAGATGAAGCTTTGCTCGCTCGCCTGCCGCTCACCTCCTGCTGCATCTCGGTTCCTAAGAGGCCACTGGACCGGTACCTGTCCATGGCCCAGGGGTTGGGAACCCCTGGTACAAAGTAGCCATTACAAAATTTCAGCTCCTTTTTAGTGTTCAACTATTTTACTTGTATCAGTAGTTAATTTAGTAGGGGAGGTATGGGAGATTCTATTTGCTAGATATTCTTTTGAAACTATATATAGAAAAAACTTGATTTATAAATTAAGCAGTTTTTATTTTCAGTTTCTGTGTCCTGTCTATTGATTCCACTAGAATGCAGTTGCTTTGAACATAACAGTTATATTTATAGATTATGACATATTCAACAAGAGTCCATGTGCTGATCTTTTAGAAGACTGTTTTACTAATAGAAGAAGTAACTATTAGTTAAGAGATATTCAATCACACATCTACAGATTAGGAATTTACTGTTTTCTTTGTGGAATCACTGTGGTTAAAATTGATCATTTTTCAAAATCTATTTGTTTTATAGCAAGCAATAAAGGAAAATATCAAAAAAAGAGAAGCAGAAGAAAAACAAAAACGTGCCAGAATAGCCAAAGAATTGGCAGAGAAAGAACGACTTGAACGCCAACAAAAAAAAAAGCGCTTATTAGAAATGAAGACTGGTGAGTACTCTCAAATTTTCTAATTATATTAGGCACACTCAAGATTTATGCTGGTTACTTTATTTGTGGTTTAATGTACTTTGTTAATTCCATTTTTCTTATGGGTTTCCCCCCTCTCATTTACTAGTAGTATTTTCATTCTGATGTTGGTCATAGGTGATAATTGGTTTTCTGATGTACTTCTGTAGTTCCTGTATATTCACATTTCTTTGACTACTATTTCACCAACTAATCTAAGTTACGTCAGTTAATGAATAAAGAACTATAGGTAACTGTGGGAAACTCTGCAGGCTAAGTAAACATGGCTTCTTCAACAACAGCAAAAATACTAAGGGAGGAAAAAAAGTGATGGAGAGGAAACAATAATTAAAAGAGACTTAAAAGACATACGCAATAAATAGAACTGAAGTATATTCCAATTCAAAGAAATGTAGAAAAAAGCAATCTGAAAAATTTGAATATATATATATATATATATATAATAGACATGACAATGGTGTTTTGACAGTGTTTGAAATGATCTTTTTAGAGACTCATACAGACATTTTATAGATGAAAAGATACGGTGTCTGGGGTTTCAGTCAAAATAGTCTAGTATGACTTGGAAAGTAGGTGGGTGTATGGATGAAACAAGATTGGCTATAAATAATTGCTCCACTTGGGTGATGGGTACTTGGGAAGGGTGCATTTATTACATGATTTTCCTCTACTTTTGTGTGTTTTTAAAGTTTTGTTGAATAAAATGCTCTTGGAAAAAATGAAAAGGAAAAAATAGCAAAATTACAGGTTTTACAGCCATAAATATTTTTTTCTTTATAAAAAAATATATATGTATGTATTTTCCAAAACTAAAAGATACCACTAACTTAGAAACAAAAGAATTAAGTAAATTGTGGTTATATTTCACTCCCTGAAAATTCTGGCTCTTCCACCTCCAAGCCACTAAGGATTCCAGAAGGCTTTAATTAAAATCCATCAACATCACTACTAAATTACCATAGTTTACAACTCAAGGCTGCAAATTCACCTAAGGTTTCCCCAGGGGTGGACAGAGATGCCTTCTTGCCTTCTTTACATTCATTTTTACAGACATATTTTATCTTTAATAAAGCAAACTGAGTACCTTAATGTATCGTATGTGTGTCTTCCAGGGGGTGGAAATCATCTAAGCACAATTTCTTTTTCTAAGAGTACACTTGAAATTCTGAAAGTGTTCTCAGAATTACCTTAAAGTGTAAACAAAAATGGAGATCAGAAAGGCTTAGCATTGATTTTTAAAACATACTTCTGAAAGTCATTCTTAAATCATCCATTACTGCCTAGTTTACCACACTTTCTGCTATTTGAGCATTCTTAGTTAGAGTCATCTAGTTATGTGATGGTAGACTGGCTGTATTGCTTGTTTTGGGTTTTGCCCAAGGTCTATCACCACAGAACCTCTCAGCAATTCTTTGTTCTGTCAATCTAGAAAATTAAAACCTGACAGGAAACAAAAATTTTAAGGAAACTTCAAATCCAATGTAATCTTAATAATGGTTTTTATTACTTTATATTTCTATTGATGGAGAGCTATAAACTTACAGGAATATATTTCTTTTATTTTTCCAATTTCAATATAATAATTTTGTGCTATAGAAAATATCTAAGAAGTAGTAAATCTAAAGACCATTACCCATAATCTTCCTATGCAAAAAAAAATCATTGTTAATAATATGGCACTTTTTTCTTTCACTTTAAAAATTTTCTACCTTTTAATAATAGCTGTATGATCCTAGTGAATATGCAGTTTAGTGTCTTGATTTATCTTGCTGAACTTTGTTTCATGTTATTGTTAGTTTATAGTTCTGTGTTATTGCATCCACTGGATAGGTCATATCAAGTTTAACTTGTATTAGTCAGGAATGAAATCATAGGATCGTTATTTCCATCTATTTAGTGATAAATACATGTATGCATAAATGATTGAAAAATGGCTCTAATTATTAGAGTATGAAGTACAAGAAGATAAATATTTTTAAGACTTTTGATACATGTTGCTAATTGATTTCTAGAAGTATTCTAATTTCAACAACCTTAGCATTAGTTTATGAATTGGCATTGATTGAGTGTTCTCATTTTTTAGGATTTTTATTAATAAATTAAGAAGTTGTGTTTTATCACCTTAATTTGCATCTCTTTGAGTATGACTGAGACTGAACTTTTGTTTCAAGTGTTTCTAGTCTATTTGTATTTCTCCCTTGTAAATTGTGTTGTCTTGGTCTTTTATTGATTTATACAAGTTAGCTCATTATTCATCAGTATTTACCCTTTAAGTATATTTTCTCAATTTGGCTTTTTATTTTTATATCGATATATAAAGTATTTCATTTTTTGTTATATGTTTTATTATAATCCTTGCTTTTTTGATATTTTTCTATCTTCTTTAAGTTTAGAAAGTTATACTCTAGCAATTTTATATACACTTTAATTTTTTTCTAGTTTCAGTTTTTATAACTGTTCTTTATTGCAATTCTTTCTTAGTCATTAATATATTTACATGTAGCTTTTAATATACTAGGACCTGTTTCTGAATTTTACCAAAACTGTTCTAATATTTAACCATCAGTGATGATTAATAATTGATTTATGTTGGTTTCAGATAGGTAATTTTATGTTAGGGATGTTACTTTTCTATTCTTAATTATTAAAATAGAACTGAGTATTGATTTTTAAAATAAATTTAAAGAAATGTTTTTATTTTTTCATTTGTTAGTTATAGAATTCATTTTATTTGACTTATTGGGCTAATTTATAAAACTTTTTCTATATTCTCGCTCCCCAAACATGGTCTGTAAGTTATTATGGATGAGTCTCAAATTAATATAAGGCTCTCATTTGATAGGGGTTCCCAAACCCTTTAATATGTGGAGGTCCATGTGTGCCATACATTTTGACATTTTCCACAAGCGTATTCTTCAGAGAGGGTAGTCTGGGAAACATAGGCTTATATAAATGATATTAAATAAATACATCAAAATAATATGTCTTTAAATAAATATTCTTTACTACATGTGAATATTTTAATATATTTAGTTAGGAAGTCACTTGATAGAAGATAACGTTTGATACAACAGAAAACTATGATGTTGTAAGCTACTTTTGAAACATTTTCTCTCAGAAACATTAGAACATTTTGGAAATGAACTTTGAATTTTTTTTTTCATGTAGACTATGGAATTTTAAAGAATCAAGGGATATATCCCAAATTTCACAGTGCCAAACATGTAATTTTCTCACAAAGTGAAATACCTCTTCTAAAATTTTAATAACTTATGATTATTAAATAACTTATGATTATTTTGAATAGTCTTCAGTTTCCCTTTAAGCGTAACACAATTATTAAAATAGAAGAACAAATATTCAGTCTCTAATGTTAATGTAGCTGCTAGCCAAGTAAGTCATATAAGCAGCAAGTATATTATTACTTATTTATTGATCCCTTTTTTCATATTTAAAAATAGTGCATATATGCAGTCACTTTCCTTTCTATATTAGATGTAGACTATGCTTTATGTCAAATCATGAGTTTTTAACATTTGGAAGCTTTGTGAGGTAGAAGTTACAAAGCAGTATGTCTAATTAGCACTTAATTACTGAAAATATTCTTAGGCTAAGTATCGGTTTTTGACAATTGACAGATCACACTGAATCTTATGCATTTTTGATATTTGACAAATTCTATCGTCAATAAAGACCTTATATTATTATGAAAAATATAAGTGCTTTGGTCTTCCACTGTTCTTTCATTGGTATAGAAAGGAAATTTGCAAGCCCACATTTATTTCTTTCATGCATCAACAAATAGTTTTGTTCTCTATGCTGGGATTACAATAAGGACCCTGCTATAATGAAGCTCAAAATTGTAATGAACGAGTCAGATAACCACATACGTAAAATAGTTACATATTATAAAAATTTATGTGAAGTAAAGTAAGACAGGATAAAGTGAGATGGAGATGGTGACTGGCTGGAGTGGGGAGTGCTAGTGACAAACATTAGTCCTGGAGAACTAAGGAGAATATTAACGTATACCAACCTTACTAATTTAAAACACCAGTTATATAAAACTCCATAGAAATGGATAGGAAAACCAGTCTCATGTTCATATGCTAGACTGTTTGTGCTGACATACTGTTTGAATATCTTATTGAGAGGATCACCTAAAATTTCACATTAGTTTTTTGGTAGATATTATAATACAAAACATAGTATTGTTGGCTTTTGAACAATGTGGTTATGGGCCTCAACCCCCATGCAGTTGAAAATCCACGTATAACTTTTGACTGTCCAAAAACTTAGACGTCTCTCAGTATCTGCTGGGGATTGGTTCCAGGATGCCCTGTAGA
>PVKE010023069.1:0-24963 GCA_004027555.1 Craseonycteris thonglongyai
AATTACCTTATTAAAATGGCTGTGAGAACAATCAATATTGCCAGACAAATGAGAATTTGAAAAAAGTGTTTAAAGTATCACTGGAGCTTGTCCAGATGTTATGTGACTACATCAAATAGCTTTTGTTTGAATTTCAATTCATTGACCCTTGGAAATATTTTCATTTCACAGCTCTAACATTTCAAATGACACATGTTAATTTGTACTTGATTCCAGTTCGCTTTGTGGTCTTTCTCTGTATCTCTCAAATCTGCCTCTCTCTCTCATATGTTACCTCTGTCTCCTGCTTATATCTTTATCATTTTGTCCTTAAATTTTTGATTCACTTGATTATTTTTTGTTAAATATGTACTTTTTGGGGGGAAGACACATCACCTTGTAAAATTTTATGCAATTCTTCACATATGGAAGAGGGTATTTATTTCTTTGCTACTGGTCTTTGAAAATTAAAATTTTCTGGCTATCTTTTTTTTTTCTTAAATGATTCTCATCTTATTAATTTCTACATATAAAGCAAGTAACATCATCCAGGCAAAATAACTTATTATGAAATCTTAGTGGCTAGGAATGGATATACTAATTGAACATATAGTTGATTTCAGAACATTAAGGCTAGGCTGAGCATAAAATTAACTGGAAAAAAACAACAACAATAAATTGCATGGATAATTTTCAGTATAAATGTTTAAAATTATCATATGTGTTTTATGAAATAGTATTATAAAATATAGACATGATTTTGAAGACCAGACATTTCCACCATTGTAACTTATACAAATTGTAAAAACAAATAACTACCAATAAATATTGGCTCTATAATAAACAAGGAAAGGCAAAAACATTATTAAGGAAATGAGACAATGTTAATCCAACAAAAATCTCAGGAAAGGGGAAAAATGGCTAATATCTGAGAAAAATGTTTAAACTAATAATTTAAAAAATCAAAATAAAAAAACAAGGTGATATTATATTTTAGTTTCAATTTTCCAAATTGATAGTCCATAAAAATGATCACCCTCTATTTGGCTTATTTGTAGTAAAAAAGTTAGTGCAATATAAAGTTGATGGAATTTTATATTTGTGTTATCTATCTAAGATGATATATTTGGCAACATTTATTTTTCACTCCAACAGCAGAATAATTTATGGTACACCCATTGGCTGCAATATAATTTAGCCATAAAAATTATCATCTGAAAAATACTTGATTGACTTGGGGAAATTATCACCATGTAAAGTTTTTAGAAGAAGAAATATGACATAGTAAGAAACAGATAAGGCCCTTTAAGAATAGCATGTTCATAAATATATAAGAAGCCTGTATTCAACTGTCTATTCAGCATGCCTCCCTCTATTTGTCCTCTATCTGTCATCAATAAAGGAGAATAAATACCATTTTTTCTTTCCGAATGATCATTGTGTGTTCCTTTTGTTGCTATTTTTTTTTTTTTTTAGAAAAGCTATACATCTATTTATACCTATTTTTGAAAGTTTTATTGTGGTAAGAATATTACATAAATTCTATGCTCTGCAGTGGCATGAGTTTGCCAGCCTACTTCCTGTGGTGTTCATGATGGCTTATTACTGAGTTCCTCAGTACTAGACTACTGATTTTAAACTTTGAGAAATTATTAACTTACTACCAATAAAAATTTAATTTTTATTTACCTTTAAAATTTTTTTATTTTATGCTATAGAAAGAAGTATTGCTGCAACTAAACAATTCAGAAATAGTGTAACTACAATATTTGACTTAAAAGCAACTAAACAGCTTCATTATTCTCTTAATATAAATTTTAAAATGGAAACAATGATTTAAAAAGAAAAAAAACAACAGTTTTCCATTTCACAGTATTTCCATTTCTTAGATTGTTTTTCATTGAAAAATTTGAAGGGTGTTGGTAACAATGAAGGCTATGTCCATTAGGGTTTAAACTGGTCTTTGCTTTAATTATACCTGAGATGTCAAGCCATAGTCTGAGCTTTCTCAGAGGAGAAACTTAGCAGATTCTCAATTGTCTTCTGGAGCAGAAATGTTCTCAGAATTATTGTATTTTCCTGAACAATTATAAGGGGAAATCCTAACAATATTTGGAGGAATGGTAAGCACAGCTACCCAGTAGTATTGTCAGTGTCACTAAGTAATTAATACACAGGAAGTTCTGCTGGTTTTGTAAAAAATATATAATCATATCCCTTATTAGAAGTTTGAAAACCTTGGCTAACGAAAGGAGAAGAACCATTTTTTCTCATCAAAATATAACCAATTTATTTTTTGGTCTTAGTTATTGTTCTGTAATATTTTTGTATGCTGATAAAACTTAGATGTAGTATCTGTGTTTAACTCTAAGTATTATAGTATTTAAACTTTATAAGAAATTATAATTTAGATATTATTAACGGATCACAGAAACTAAAAAGCTCTATTTTCTTTTAAAGATAACTTATATTCAGTTGCTGTTTCACTTTTATATCTTTTTTTCAAAAAAATAATTTTAGGATTATGAATTACAATTTTTTCTTTGAAAATCTTTTGCTAACAGTCAAACTTTGATTTCAAAGAAGATGCTTATAAATTAGCATTGCCTGATTGATGAGACATAGGAAAAATCTTAAACGTTGCTTAAAGTAGTGATATAATTTCCAGATTCCCTCACAATATCAGGTGTGCTTGTGAAAAAGAATAATATATCTCTCCACTTACATTATTGAGACATGTGTTGCTGGAATTGGTCTGGTAGGTGAGCTTTTTTAGCATGTTTCAGTGCTGGAATAATTTCACCACTATGTGACTGTTTCTTCCTGGAAAGGAAAATCATTGTATTTGAAAGCTCCAGTGACACTCAGAATATAAAAATGGCTACTTGACATTGAAACCAAGGGCTTAATGAATGGGCAAATTCTGAATTTGAGCATGGAAACCAAAATCAGTATTAGGCATGTGTGAAACCAAATTTACTTTTTTGTAATTTTACAATTGTGTTATGCAGGAAAAAATAAAAATTACTTTGCTAGAACTATGCATTCTACCTTTTGCCACTAACTCAGTCCCTGTTGGGCCAATACCCACTCTCTTGAGCCTATTGACCCTACTGTACAATTGCCCTTCTAAGAATCTTTCTCACCTCTACCTCTACCCATGATACTCTCTTCACTACCACACACGCTTCATAAGTACATATGCATGTTATGCGGTCTGTTATCTATGCAGGCAAGAAGGCCAGGTTCTTTTGGCAGGAGATACAGAGTGGGGAAGTGTGTGTAGGTTTTTGGTGAGTGTTTTTCATTTTAAACAAAAATTATCACTCTACAAGTATATTCAACCCCCCCCGATATTAAAATGTATAAGGAAAAAAATGAATCAAAATGAAATGATAAACAGAATCAAGACCAGGAAATGGAAATTTAATCATGAAATATTTGTTGTCTTTCAATTTCTTGGCTGTTCTGCTAACTGGTCATCTGTGGTCCCCACAGTTGGAAGGATTGCACAGATCTTTCATATTATGCTGAATAAATACCCCTAGGTAATCGGCACGTAATCTTGAAACACTGTTTCTATTAGATTATAGATTGATAGCATTTTGATACAAGAGGTACTTGATATTTCAGTGAATGGCTGGTTCACTGAGTACTATTCTTTTCACCCTCTCACCATGTTGTAAACTGTTTTTAGCACAGGACAATAACTGATCTCAATAATGTTGCCATGTACTTAACTATTGAAGAGCAACTACAACTAAGGGTATATTTCTACTAAAACACTTGAATACTGCCCATGGGAAGTGAGTCTAATCTCAGTTCTGTGCTTAAAATAACAAGTGCTCTTTGGTGAGCTGAACTCTTTTAATTAGATTATTTGTAAGCATAATGGCGAATATGTAAATATGCCAATTGAAGAGTCAATGGGAGAGGAATAATAGGGATAATGAATAACAAAGAAACAGGTAGGCCATGGAAATCAGGCACACTGAGAACTCTGTAAAATCAAGTGAGTGAATCATAGCTCTAAGATATTTAATGGTAAGTATTGATGTCTTTTATGCTCAAGAGCTTGAAAGTCACTTTAGGCATTTTATTTTTTATAATTAGCAGTGACTTACAGGTTTGACTTACAGGTTCCCTCCTTTTGCAAGTGGCAAGCCTTCAGATCCTGACTGTACTGTCACACTATAGAGAGAAGTGGCAACACAACAAGCTTTCAATACACATGTTAAATTTTCTAAGTTATCACTATCAAACACACAGTTTGTAAAATAACTATATTTTCTTCATACTTAGCATGTTTCTTTTCAGTAGGAATATTGAAGTTTATATTTGATTGTTGTTTGTGTTTCTGTATTTTCTTTATAAAATAAATGAAGAGGTATCTAACTGAGAGAACTGGAGAGTGGATATCTGAAATAATTATTTTACAATATTTATATTTCTCTTCCTGTCTCCTGGGCACTTACACATATAGATGATTGAGAAACATATATTGGAGCATCTCTGAGACACTAATATCTCTTCTAGATGACTGTTCTTTAACTATTGTTTGTCAAGCTATGATCCTTTTCTTTTTTTCTAACTCCAAATTAGAGTTCTAAAATTTGAAGAATGGGTGGCTAGATTAACAATAAAAATTAGGAATAAAGCATGTTTGTTCACTGTTGTAAAGGGAAAACTCAGATTTTTCTTTCTGGTGTTGGGAAAAAACCAGTTCTTCCCTACTCTGTCTTTCTTCCCTGTGTGTCTCCTTTACTATTCACACAAAACACTTCACTTCTGACATATCGGGTCACCAGATGTGTGGAAGGCTTTCCTCTCACCAAGAAATACTCTACACCTCCTGAGTGTCCTGTAATTTAATTTAATTCTGCCATTATACCTACCACCTGAAGATAGTGTCAAGCCTCATTGGTGTAAGGGCTCAGTCCTACAAGATTACTCCTGACTACACACTTCACATAGCAATCCCAAGTAGTAGATTCCCAAGTACCCTACAATTTCTGTCCGATTTGTCTACAAATTGGATGTTCTCACAACCTCCTCCTCAGGTTCAATTAATTTGCTAGAGTGGCTCACAGAACTCAAGAGGAAGCACTCACTTATGTTTACCAGTTTAGTAAAGGATACAAGAATACAGATGAACAACCACATGAAGAGATCCATAGGACAAGGTCTTAGAGGACCCCGTGCACAGGAGCTTTTGTCTCCATGAAGTTGGAGAGTGTCACCCTCCCATTGTGCATGTGTTTGCTGACCTGAAAGCTTTCAGTCCCCAGTACTCCTTGGAATTTTCTGGAGGCTTCATTACATAGTCATGATGAATCATTAACTCCACTTTCACTTCTTCCTTCTAAAGATAATGAGGAGTAGGGCTGACAAATACAAACTTTTGGTCTTTCCAGTGACCAGCCTTTATCCAGGAGCCATGGAAGAGCCCAGCCAGAGTCTCCTGACTAGAACAAAAGACACTCCTGTCACCCAGGAAACCACAGGGTTTCCAGAAGCTCTGTGTGGGGAACCAGGGTCAAACAGCAAATGTTAGACCAAAAGAGGCTCCTAGTGCTATTTAACATCCCGAAATTCAAGAGCCGTCTGTCAGGAACTGGACGGTAAAGACTAATATATATTTGTCTATTATCTCATAATTGGTATCATAAAAAAATTAAAGCCATGTTTCTAGGGTAGCCATTTTAAGCAGACATTGTGTTATTGTTTTTGTCAGTTTGTTTTTAAATTTCTCTGAACATTTGATGGGTTTTAGTGGTTTCAGATGTTAAAATTAAAAACTTGCTTCTGTTATTACATTGGAACCATAGATGAATGGCTTAGTCTTCACAGATTTTAGTTTCCTTTCCTTTAAAATGAAGATTATACCTATATAACAGATTCATTGCATGCACATAAAATAAGGTGCTGTCTTCTTTGACTTCTGTCGTTCTCCATTTACTTGCTTCTCCCCTGCTCTGCCTCCTATCTCACATATCACAAACCTCAAGGAAATTCTTCGTAATAACAATTCGATAATTGTTTATGATTACCTGTATGCACACTTTCATTGAGCTTGATATTACATTTATGGCAACACATTACTATTGACATGCAAAACAGCACATTATAAAGAGATCAGACAACAGTGATACACACATACATACACACATACACTTTTCTTTATCAGGTAAAATGTGTTTTACTTAAGGTGAGAAAGACCACCTAACATCTTATTAAAGACATAAGGATGTGATGACAAAGGTGTAGCAACATAGAATCTGTGGAATGAGTCTAACTTCAGGGTTCATTAGAACAATCTTGAAGTCAGGGGAGTCCCCATATACAAAGGATTCATGCATTTTATTTCTTAGGGTAGTGTACTTCTGTTGTTGCTGTTATGTTATCAATTATAAAGGCAAAACTGCATAATTTTACTTGGAATTTTCATTTGAAAGTCAATGACATAAAATAAGGTTTAGTTTCGTAGGTTAGTATTTACAAATTGGAAGCTAAGATATAGACACCTGGAGAAACAGCATTTATATTTAGGAATTTTGCCTCTTTAAAATATCCCCATATTATTCATGTTTGATATACACATCTCTAATTGGTTGCTTTTGAATAATCTCTTTCAATATTTGCTGTATTTTTATTCTAAAGCTTTCTAATCGTGTATGTCATCTTAAATAGTTAGTTTGTTCTATTTACTGCTAAATTGGAATTGAACTTGAGTTGTTTTTTTTTATCTCTGTATTCAATATTCAACCCATGAAAAGAATGTGGGTATGTCTGTTTTAAAATGCCAACTACAGACACTCATTTTTTTTCAAGATAAAGCTCAAATAGACCATCAGTGTTTTTCCATAATAATGTAAGAATTTTTTAATTAATAAATTTGGGTAGAATGTATATCCTTATACATATAATATTTTCCATATTAAAAAATTAATTTTACATATTTAACCACTCATTCAATGTTTTAAAACCCATAAAATAATTTACATTATAAATAAAGAGATGAAATTTTAGTTTTTGAAACAATGCAAAATACTATTGAGAATGAAATGCCACAATTTGGTTTTTCTATCTGTTCGTGCAATGTTTAATCTTTAAAATAGTTGAAATCTGCATGTCATAGTTTTATTTCAAAGGGATAAAGCTTATTATTAAGTCTGGCAGATTAATTAATCATATGCAATTGTAACAAGTACATCAGATTTCAGTTTTTCACCAGGCAAAAGTAAACATTTTCTATAAATTTATTATGCTTCCTTTCATATTATTTTTTTGAACATCGACTGGAAATTAAATCTCAAAGAGAAAAACAAAACAAAACAAATTAATTTTGAATTTAAATTAACATAAAAATAAAAATTCTTGAAAATACTTTCTCACGTAAAGAAGATCTTTTTAAAACTTTTTAAATGGCATTAGAATCCTTAGGTATTTTTCAAATAAAAAGATCAAAGCAGTTATAGCCTTTCTTTCATTGACATATTTCCTTAAACTGCTATTAACTTTCTAATTAAGTGTATCATTTTCCAAAATTCCACATAAAGTACATTATATGAATTGTAGAAGAAAATAAAATTTCCTTATGGAGCAAGAATTGGCACAATTGCAATGACCAGATACAATAACACACGAGACCATCAGAATCATTTGTCATGAAATGTCACCATCCACCTTCATGTTCCTATTTATTCCCCATTCCCACTCCCTCCTGGTGGATGTGGGAGGCAGTCCCTACATAAGGAAAATGCCAGTGTGGGTGGGCAATGGCTTCTTTACTGCTGCGGAGAATCATCTCATCATAAAAAGACATGAGCATTATTTTTAAGTATAGTTAAAGGTAATATCTAAAATGTTTCTGTTTTTGTCCTTTGCATTAATTTATTCAGACTCTTTATTTTATAATACTATTTTCCTGAGGATTCGGATCGATGCTTGGCATATAATCAGAAAAATGAGGCAAAATGCCTGTTTTTATGGAACACTTGATTGCTTACTGTCCACACACGTATGCTCAACCTGTAAAGTTAGAAGTGGGAAAACAAGTAAAATAAATATTTTTTAAACTATTTTTGTCATAATAATATAATTTTCATGAGACTTAAAAAAGATTTTTTATAAATACAACAGTTTAATTTCTTACTTGGTACATGTTATGTGTTAAAAACAACTGTTTTATGTATCGTTATAATTAACCATCAAAAATTTGTGAATAAAAAAAGTGCAATTATTTTAAAGTTTATTTCTGATAACTTGTTAATTTAATTTCTACTATATTTCTACTTTTGATTTTCTTTTTTTTATATATATATTTTTAATATTTATTTATTTACTTATTTATTTTGACAGAGAGAGAGAGAGGAGAGAGAGAGGGAGAGAGAGAGATACAGAGAGAGAACTGAACCGGGGGAGCTCCCAGTTCAGCATATGGTTCCGCATGGGCCGGGCCGGGATTCGATCCTCGGTCCCTGGCGCTGCAAAGTGAGCGCCTAACCCACTGAGCCATCCCGGCTTCCCCGCTACTTTTGATTTTCTAAAAGCAAAATTGGGTACTTAACTTTATTTTGATTTTATTTTTTTATTTTTATTTTTTGTAGTTTTATTCTTTTTAATTTAAATTTAAATTTAATTTTTTTTATTGTTAAATGTATTGCAGTGACCTTGGTTGGTAATGATTACATAGTTTTCAGGTGTACAACTACATTACATCATTACATTGTCTACACATTGTATTATCTGTTCACCACCCAGAATAATCTCTCCTTCCATCACCATATATTAGAGGACCCCTCCCTGCTCTCCCACCCACCTCTCCTTTACCCTCAGCTAACCCCCAAACTATTGACTGTGTCTATGAGTTTTTGCTTCTTTGTTACTTTCAGTTTTGTATTCCACCTACAAGTGAGGTCATACGTTTCTTGAAATTTTAGTTTTAATATTCACTTTTAACATCACTATTATTGTAGATAGTTAAAAATATAAACGTTTTCATAACAAAGGAAGATGCTAGAAGTTTCAGATCCTTATAAATTAAATTGGATAATAAAAATGTTATACCGACATCAAAATATTTAATTTTAAAGCATTGACCCTTTGAACCAAAATGAAAATTCATTGTTAGTTTCTTGTGGACATAGTCAGTAGTTCAATGGTTACCTGAGGGTAAGAGGGGAGGGGGGCGGGAGAGTATGGAGGGGCCATCAGATATATGGTGATGGAAAGGGAACTGACTTTGGGTGGTGAGCACATAATGTAATACATAGACAATGTAATGTAGAATTATATATCTGGAACCTATGCAAAGTTTATCAGCCAATGTCACCCCAATAAATTTACCAATTTAAAAAAAAAAGAAAATTTAGGGCAAGCTGTACCAAATTTTTATTTTCTTAAACAACTTTCTAAGTATTTTTTTAGTTGGTATAACTTCAGCTACCTCAGCAATATATTCATTCTACACACACACACAGACACAAACACACTTGAAACATATCCTAGTATCACATACACACATTTGAAACATATTTTATGATTAAATAAATTCTCAGACATGCAATGTAAACACTAAGAAATAATAAAACCAGTTCTTTGTTCCTTATATAGCATATATCTTAAAAATGAAGTGGAAAACTGAGTATTGTCAAGGTCTTTATCAATAGCCTTAACCTGCCTAGGTGACTCAGGCTCCAAAAACCGCTCTTCAATAACAGATAGCTAGTTATAGTCAGAGCAAAACAATTAAATTTCCAAAGCACTGCTCTTGGCTTAACCAACATATATATATAAAAAAAATTGTTTCTTTGAAATAAAAATTTGCCCAATGCAGTTTTACGGAAGTGTAGATAACAATGTTACAATTGTTTTTCCTACTGAAGTATTAGAACCCACATCTTTTCCTTGGGCTCTGCTTTCTGCTGAAAGGACAGTAAAACAGTATATACTAGATATGGCCCTAGAAAGTAGATCCTTGGGATAAAAACATGACACTTAATTGATCATACTTCTGATAGCAATAAAGACCCGAGTGCTGGTAGTAAAATTGGTGATTATAACCCTTGGCATAAAATAGCAGCAAAACTATTTATGATTATTTGAATGAGGTTTAGGTGGTATCTAAGGCATTTTTAGGCTATGTCCTGGTTGTGGTGTTAGGACTGGATGTAAACAATGACAATTATATGAAGTGTGGCACTCTCAACAGCTAACTTCCAATACTTGGCAATCAAATGACATCTCATATTGTATTGTGAATAGCTTCTATAGAATTTTTCAGAGGCTGCAAATCTCAGGGCAGAACTTGACTGTAAAACTGCATGTAATCATTAAGTGTGCACAACTTAAGTTTCAGTGTGAGGACTCTGATAGGAAAATAGTATTGAACTCTGAAATCTGTGAGAGGAATTATGTTTAGACAGGTCTCATAAATTTGAATCCCCAAATTTCATGAATGAATTACTTTAGCAGAAGCGGCTTCCCTTCTCTTCTTGGAGGAAAGCAGCCTACCCTTGAATGGTAACCATGAAATGATTTCACTTGGATCAAATACTTACAAAGATGGAACTTGTTTCCATAAAACTACTTCCCTTACCTTGCATCCAAGACAATTACAAGCATCAGGACTAAGCACAGACCAAACAAGAAAGTAAAATCCCTGTTCTAGAAGGAAACAGCTTACACATTAAAAGAAGTATAGAATCTGGCTACTTTTTATTGTCAGGAACTGTTGGGAAATAGTTAGGCATTGATTGATTTTACATGTATTCATTCAGAGGTTGGAAAATGTGGTTTTATATGAGATAATTTAATTCTAATACATTGAGGAATTTGTATCCATTATAAGGAATCCTAAAATATCCTAATAGTATGTTAAATTGGCTACTTGAATCCTGTACTCAATTACAGTAAATTAGGAATAATATCACTTTCTTGAAATAGTGGAGAAGATAAAATCACAAGACTCATAAAGTATGGGATGGTAAAATGGAGTTAGTATTTAAGAGCTATGAACCTACCACAAGTTTGTCATTCTGAAGATTGCCTAGAAATATTCTCTTCAATAAATTGAGATAAATTAATAAGGAACAAATTGAGAGTATTCTATGGTTCTAGTATGGATGTTCCTTGCTAGCAGACATGAAATGGCTGTATAACTGAAACTGTATTTTGAGGTGCATTCCATCCTATCTATTTTGGCATAACATGATGCATGATAGGAAGGATCTATTGTGAAGTTGGAATGCCACAGTAGAAATTTGTCCCAAGCAGATCAAAAACATTTAAATTATGTGAACTGGTAACCCTGACACCCATGCCATTTGTCCCTTTATACAAATGACTTCTTCAACCCATACTTATGATTTCTTTGGGGTTTCCTGTGGCCAACTTGCAGAGTAGAATACATCTCAGCCCAATTTATTGATGAATTTTTGTATTGTGTTCGTGTTAGGTGAAAAGAGAATTCTGTCTCATTACAACTTTACAAAGGGGTGGTAAAAGAGTACATAATGGATATCATTCCAGTAGACAAATCTTTGTGCAGTCACTTAGTAGTCACTTTCTGTGGGTGAGAAGTGACCAGAAGTATGGGTACGCATTGACTCTAGGACAGAGGTAAAAGTCTGATTTGGATTGGAGAGAAACCAAAACAAAAGCAAAGAAAATAAAAGGTACAGATTCAGATTTCTGGTAAAGAGACACGTGGGAGTGGTATGAGGCATAGGAATCTTTACTTTTTGTATTAAAGCAAACCAGAACAACTTATATTGAGACTTTCAATGAGCCTTTTCTCTCATCCCACCCAAGTTAGTCAGTGGTCCATGAATGGCACAATTAGGTGAATTATGAAATCAAGGCCTGTGTGCTATCATACATGCAGGGACACTTGTAGGCTGATCTGACAAACTGCTACTACTGCATAACCATCCTGCCATAAGCAGTGACTAATGTTGGGTTTCAGAGTGACATCATCCTTAAAAATACTGGTAATATACTTAGTATCATGTCACTTACTTCAAGTACCTTCCTTCCCTGAAATGGGCAGCAGTACATATACACTGGAATCTATACTTATTCCGAGTAGTAATTCATCTTCGTATCTCAGTTTCTCATCAGCATCACCATATATATACACATACATATATACACATACATATATGCACATATGTATATATGTATGTACACACACATGTATATATGTACGTATATATACATATATACACACACATACATACACACACATGCACAAACATACACATATTATATTATATATTATACTTTCTGGCTCTTTGTTCTGGGAAACCTAGCATAAGGCAATGAGTACATGACAATTTTAATCTTTACCTAGCATCCATATAAAAAAAATTTTTTTAAGTTATCATTTTTGTTCTTGAAATTATTTTGACAACTCTTCTCTATAGTCCTTATTTTACATTCAAATTGATCTTCCTATAACTCAAATGTGGTAGTTATCTTCTTAAAACCTAAAGTCATTATATGGCTGCTCATTACTGAAGATGGAAGGCCAAAGTTGACAGCAGGGAATGCATAGTCATCAGCCTTCAGAGTGAGTGCTGGTTAGCCTCAGTCATTGACTCTGAGACTTACGTATGGGTTTATGCCTTGTCAGCAATTCTATTCCCTTCATTTAAAAATATTCTTTATACTTATATTCCCTGGGTTCTATTTTGTGATCTTCACAATTTATCTTAGATATAAGTATAGAAAAGTAAGTGCTGGGAAGACCAAGAAATAGGTTGCAACATAGAAAAAGAGACTATAAATGAAGAAACAAAAGAGAGTGAGAAGTATAGTAGTTAAAATCTCACAGATATTCCAAGAATCAGAAATACTTTAACTTAAGTATATTAAGTCTGATTTTAGGGGGTAATCATTATGAATAATTACTATCTGTATAGTCCCCTGAGTATTTATCTCTTGTTCAATGCATAAAATATTTTTTGAATGTCAAGACGTTAGTCAAATCACTTCACAAAAGAAAACTCAGGGATGCTGGGATAACTCAACAGGATTGCTCAACAGGTTGAGTACTTGCCTAGCAACTGTGCGGCCTGGGGATCAAATCACGGCCCCAGATTGTGTAAACCCATATACTAAACTGCCCCAAGTTCAGTTCCCATTCTGAGTGGCCCCACATCTACCTGTGTGGAATGAAACTGTCACAACTAATGATATGCCCCTATGGAGACTGCTCTGGGTCCTCCCCTCTTCTGTCTGTCTCTTTATCTTTCTCTCTCAAACAATAAAATACATCTTAAAAAAAAAAAGAAAACTCAATGATGTTATGTAAACACTGTATAAGTTTCTGCAAAAATATCTATCTATCTATCTATCTATCTATCTATCTAAACCACGAGCCTTTCTGGATCAGCAGCTTGAGAAACACAAATCTTGTGACTTCTCAGTACCTATAATTGCATGATCCAGTTCTTATAATAAATTTTCTTATCTGTCTATTTCTCATCTTCTATCATCTATTTATCATCTATCTATCTATCTATCTATCTATCTATCTATCTATCTATCTATCTATCTATCTATCTATCTATCTATCTATCCATCCATCCATCCATCCATCCATCCATCCATCCATCTATCCATCTATCCATCTATCTAAGGGCTGTCTGGAAAAAAACCCTATCCATTGTCAATATAATGAGAACGGTTGCATGGATGGATTCTTTCCAGATGTAGCCCTCATATATATGAGAGAGATAATAAATGAATATGGTCAGCAGTTTTATAAGAAGAAACTATATGAAAAGAACATGCACATTGCTTCTATTGATGTGGGAGACCAAATACTCTCTTTCCATCTTTTTCTTCTTTCTTTGGGTCAGTGTGTATTTCTACATAATCACTTTTAGCTATTTCAAAATCCTTTTTCATTTTTTAACTTTTTAATTTTTAAAAATTTATCAGGGTAATATTGGTTCATAAAATTTTGTAGGTTTCAAGTGCACATTTCGATACCACATCGTTTATATGTCGTATTGTGTGCTCACCACCTAAAGTCAGTTCTTTTTAATTCGTTTATGGTGTCTTAGAAAAACAAATCTTAATGTCTACACTTTTCAATTGTAAGATTTTCCTTTAAATGGCTCGATTAATTCCAGTGTTGAGGTTATAAAGTGGAAGCAGGTGCATTATTGATTAACAACTAAGCTATTTGAAATTTTGAATGATTCAGAACTTCAGTGGTCTCAGGCTAGTTTATTGACTCTTAATTGCATTGGGAGGGAGAAGAGAGTAGCGAGGTGAAGGGGTCAAAATGCAATTCTCAGATTCTCTCAGGGGCTAAAATAATAGATCCCATTCTCCTATTCTGGCAGTTGTCGAAATGATTATCTAGAAACATTGCTGGAGGTAATTTTTTTCCTAAAATCAAAGCACCAGAGAAAGTAAGCTGTATTTGCTGTTCTTCGAGGTTCTTATGAAAGATATACTGAAGAATTGCTTTGATTGACCTATGTGTCCTCACATGAAATATGATTGTATGTGTATCTTTAGCTAAATATGATTCACATGATGGAGTAAATATATGTTTAATGACTGAAAACTCTTTAACAGCCCTCAAGGTACTTAAGGTCTTTCATCTGGAAACATTTGAAGATGAGATGAAGTTTATGCAATGTTAAGTGACAAAATAATAAGCAGGTCTTCTTTTGGGGACCTAAGATAAAAGAGGCTAATTATTACAAATATAAATGACTGTGGGTGGGTCGGAGTATTAGTAGTGGCAAAATCCAGACCACCAAGAATGGATAGGGAACCATGTCTCTGATGGTTTTTGATGCTCTCACTTGGTGTTAAAAAGTTTTATTTATTTATTTATTTATTTATTTTTTTGACAGAGAGAGAGAGAGATACAGAGAGAGAGACAGAGAGAGAACTGAACTGGGGGCACTCCCCAGTTCAGCATATGGTTCCGCACGGGCCGGGGCCGGGATTCGATCCTCGGTCCCTGGCGCTGCAAAGTGAGCGCTTAACCCACTGAGCCATCCCGGCTTCCCCTGGTGTTATTTTATATCTCAATAAAACCATCATAATGATATGACTCATACATTTTTGAAAACTATGGATGAGCTTCATTTAATATTCACGCTCTTTCTTTTGCGAAGAGTTTATTGGGTAGCTGTAGCATAATGAGTTCATTTCAGCATTCGAACAGGCTCCTCATCTTCATGTGCACATTAAAATGAGCACAGTGAGGGGAAGGAACTTGGTGACATCCATTTGGGAAAGTGATGGGGATGTGCTCATTTCCTCTCTCAACTAAGATTCAAATTTCAAGTTTCCTCAAAGACCGTTTAAAATAGCACTTCAAAGAAATGATTTAGTAAACACTGCTGTAATATTTTATGGTTGATTAAAAATTTGAATTTGAAATGGAAATTAAGTTCATTCATGAAATCCTCTTACAGTAATAATATATCATTTTAATAGCAAAGTGTCTAGACAGCTAATGTCAGACCAGACGGAGATCATTTCACTTCTTTATATCAATCGTATTCATCATTATAATTATACTTCCTGACTATAATTGAGTATGTTAAACAAGAAATCTGATGACTTAAAAGGAAATATTGGAAAGCATCTCAGGTAAAGAGACCAAATTACATCCTTTTATTTTAAGGAAATATTTTAAAAATCTGGAATGATAAAAATTTTAACACACACTGATTTGCCTAATTAATCTAGGTTTAACAACTGTTAGTTCATTACCCATACTTTCTTCAGAGTTTATTTCCTAGTAAATAAAAGTGACCCAGTTGAAATTTACCTTTGCATCTCCTGCTAATTCCATTCTCTTCCTTTTTGTCTTAGAATAACCGGTATCTTGATATTGGTATTTCTTTCCAGACCATTTTTTTATAATTTCACTGTGTGTCTGTATGTATCAAGAAAAATAGAATCACTAATACATAATATGCAAATGACTTTTAATATAGAAAACAGGGAAACAGTGTGGGAAGAGCTGAGGTAAAATCAGTGAAAAAGAAGTGAAAAAAATTATACTCTGTAGCTTCTCTCAATTATTGTCATCCTCAAACTGATCTAAAAATGTAGTTTTAAAAATAGGTAATGTATTTTTATATCACATAATAATTTGCAAAATTATCCATGATGTTTGTTCCAAACTTCACTTGAACATCTTCAAAGTTGTTCCAATAAATGATGAGGGTGTGAGTTTAAAGAAAAAAAATCATGATCCAAGTTAGCCTGAAGACTTGAGTGAGAACAGGGGTGGAAAACGTGTTGGTCATTGTCATGGGAAACCTAGAAAGGCAACCTTGGGAAACATATGGTGGCCACCAGGAATTGATGTCTTAGAAATAAGAAATTTGATTCTAGCTTCAGGATCCGTGAGGTCATCGCACTGGTGGACTTTAATAAGACACATTAAGGGAAGGTTGCTTTGGAAAATTTAGTTCTCAGGTTTCAATGGAATGATGATGGACAACAGAAAGTATAGCACCAAATGGATCCCCAAAACAAACGTAATGTGGTTTTTAAAAAAAATTTACATAATTGATCTCACAATGTTCATATCTTATTTTAAATATATTCTGTAGAGGCTCCAGCAGTTATTTGTGCATTTTAATATTTGCCAACAGGAATGATTTTATTTCATTTCTTTCAATTATTCTGCTTTTTATTACCTTTCTTTTGCACTGCCTAGAGACTGTATTATAACTTTTGAATGAAAGACTTTATAGTAACTATTATTTTTTCATAGATATGTGTACAGAAAATGCTTCCAACATTTTTCCACTGACTATAATTTTTGTAGAATTTATTACATGCTCCATATAAATATTTGAAAATTTTATTTTGTTACCTAAATTTTATATTATTACAGATGAAAATAATAGCAAATTCATTTTTGTATCTATTGAGATCATAATTATTTTCTCCTGTAATTTATGTAATGAATGCATAACATGTTCTGATGATTGAATTTCATTGCTTTTTTTGTGGATAATTATAATGATAAGGAGATATATAGTGCATGCAACACACACACATGCACACATGTTGAATTTATATTATATACACCAAAGTAAATTAAGAATCTAGTTTAAGTAAGGTATTTATCAAAGATACTTATATTTACATTTTAATAAGGTAGGTTTAAATTAGATTTTCTGTCCTTATACATTATTGATATGAATGGTACTGTAGGGTTTGCTCCTTCTCTGTTTGATAAGATTGACTGTATAAGACAGTGAATGTGTGCCTCCTGCAGAGATGATAAAACTCAGTGCTTAAATTGCTGTGTAGTGATGGCTTTATTGTGCCTTTTCTATGGAAACAAATTTTTTTTTGTTTCATAAACCTTTGTTTATGCAGATATGTTTAAATATATAGCCAATTTTAGCAATTAATGTTTTCACAATATTGAAAACTTAATTATTATTTAGAATACAGCATTGAGATTAATACATTATTTTAATCCTTTCCATATTTAAAGTTTTTCTCCTCTTTTATTTCCAACATATTTTGTGTTTTTACTTTTATGTTTAACAGTCTTTCCTGAGGTTTTCTCCCTTACCATTTTCTTCATGCTATATTATTTGATATTCCCAGTTTTCTAATTTTTTAACAAGAGCTCTAGTTTAGTTATTCAGAAAATTTTTTACTTCAACTTGAACATTGAAGTTACAAATTTCCATCCACTTTGTGCATTAACTGCAAATTATAGTTACAGAATATATGATTTTTTCTGCTGCTCAGTTTTGAATATTTTATAAGATGTGATGTGATTATCTTTTTGACCATGTATTAATTAAAACCAGATTTTATAATTCTGGGAAAAAATACAGGTTATTTTAAATCATTTTGTTATTGCTTTTTAATATTTTACATGTTCTGAGAAATATGACTACATATTATTATTTTGTATATTTTGTATCTTACATACATAGTTCTTTGGTATAGTTAGTAATAAGGATTTAAAAAATATGTCTGATAGAAAAAGTATGGTTATAAAACCACTAGATTAATTTAAACCTCAACTATGTGGAATGTAAAAGAACAAAATAAATGAATAAACAAAGCAGACACAAACCCATTAATATAGAGAACAAGTTGATGGTCACCAAAGGGAAGAGGGGTGTGGAAATTAATTAAAAAAAAAAAAAAGAAATTGCACTTTTTTTATTTTGGTGCTCCTCATCTCTGTAAATGTTTCCATATGTTCAGCTTTCTATTTCTTATTCTTTGGAATCTTCTTTCTAATTCCCTTCCTCTCCTTCAATTTCATATTCCATCTACAGCCAAGATCAGAAAACAATAAAGAATAAAAAATTTAAAGAAAGGACACCTTCAAACATTTAATGTGTTTTTAAAATAAACTATGTATATTTTTTGAAAATAATTTTTCTTGTCAAAATCAGTGTATAATTTTAGAAACATTTACTCCTCTACCTTGGCCTTGCTGCTATTTCTTTTTCTTTTTTTTTTTTTTAAGATTTATTTTTATTGTTTTTGACAGAGAGAGATACAGAGACAGAGATAGAGAGAAGGAGGAGGGCCCAGAACAGTCTCCATAGTTGCACATTATTGGTTTTTTCACATAGTTTCATTCCACAGGTGAGTGTGGGGCCGCACAGGGTCAGGCCAGGGTCTCACCCCAGTGAGAACTGAACTAGGGGCACTCCCCAGTTCAGCATATGGGTCCACATGGGCCAGGGCCGGGATTGGATCCTTGGCCCCCAGGGCTGCAAAGTGAGCGCTTAACCCATTGAGCCATCCCAGCTTCCCCATTTCCTGCTATTTTTAAAAAAGAAAAGTTATCATTTTACTTTTATCTGGTTTTAACTTATTTTATGTATTTAAGTTGGTGTATGAAATTTTCAATACTCAACTCTTCTTTGTGTGTATCACTGTGTTTAGCATTTTCTTTGCTTACCACTGCATCCTGAATCTCACTGCTTTATTTTCTGAATTCAACATGCTATTTCCTGAAAAATAAACATCTAGTTCTTTCAGAAAGTATCTGATTTCTAGGCCCTTTCATGATTTGTCTAATACATGTGTTCTTATTTCACCTTCACAAATTTTTACATTATTTATATGGATAGGACAGCCTACTGAGACACTTGACACTGTGTGTGGTCTCTTCTAATTCTCAGCCTCTCCTTATTCAGAGATCTTATCTTGTTTCTATGGAAACATTAAATTCTCACCACCTTTTTCCATAGTTCATATTTTAACGTTATACCTTCAATGAAAACTAAAAGTGGGTCCCTATTTATATTTTCCCTTATTTTAAGATTTAATATTAAATTTTGACGCCATTGTTAATTATCAAAAATTTTTAGTTGTCTGAGTGGGAGGAAATCCATACCTACATATTCATTAGAGGTTTCTATTCCTCATTTCTTTATCTGGGGTTTTATTCTTCCACTAATTTCTTCAATTATTTTGAAGATTTCTCATTTTTATTTAACAAGGCAGAGGCCTTATGTTGAATTAATTTGGGAAATGAATAAATTATTTTTGTCTAAGTATCAGAATGAAACTAGCCTTGTCTTTTCTTTGGACATAGTCACCAACTAGGAATGAGAACATACTTTGTCTAGTGTTAACTTCTATTTAATATTTATCTTAAATTTTAATGTGAACATAGATAACAAATGAAATTGCTTATAAAAAAATATGTTATTACCTATATTTATTTTTGTTAATTTTGGAACCTTTATTTAAAATTATAAACGCAGCCCAAGCTAATCTTTAACATTAGTTAAATCTATATTCACAATATAGTAAATATCAGGACTCATATTATGATTTTCCAACTTCATATCTTTTGTTTCTGTTTTTTTTTTTTTTTGAGGTGGTATATTCTTAATGTCCATGTAGTGACCAGATAGTTGCCAGCAGACTCAGCTCCACATTCTCCAATAGTCAAGTCCAGAGAGAGAAAAAAAAAGTGTTATCCACTGAGAGCCATCCTTTTGTTTACTAAAATTTTAATTGTCCTTTCATTCAATAAGCCCAGATGAGATAGTGGAACACCTTCCAGGCAGTAGAAGCAAGAAGGAACAAGAAAATAAAGAACAAATATGCCATCACTGCCAACTGGCAATGGGAAGGGTAGGTTGGAGTGAATAAGGATGAGATAATGGAGGTCTTAAATATGTATGGTTTTGGGAACCACTAAAATGGCATTGGTTTTTATCTAGAATAAAATATAAAACTACCAGAGGGAGTTAAGTAATATGATTAAAATATTCTAAAAGCATTTTGTTCTGGCTGCTCTCTCAAATACAGGTCATTAGAAAGAAGAGAAACAGGGAGATCAGTCAGAAAACTTTGGCTTTACTCTAGGCAGGAGATAGTGGTGTCTTTAATTGGAGAAGATATTAAATTCTGAATATTATTTGAAGTTAGAACAAGTATGACTTTGTGACATATTGAATGTGGGATGTTGGAGGGAAAAAAAGCCAAGAAAATAATTCAAGGATGATTTTAGGGTACTTTCAGTGAGTTGGAATTTTCGTTAACTGAGATGAGCAAGACTAATCACAAACAGAGTTTAGAGGAAGATACTTGGATTTTTTTTTTTTGGAAATTCAAATGAAGATGTTTACTAGGAATCTGCATTTGCAAGTCTGAAGTTCAAATGAGATATCTACTCTAGAGATAAATTTGAGAATTATTAGTATAAAGATAGTGCTTAAAATTACATGGTTGTATTAGATATGAGGGCTAATGTTTTGTGGAGAAAAGAGGAACACCAAAAGAGATCTAGAAGGAATAGTTAAAAAAAAAAAAAAGAACAGAAAGGAGTATATTTTGTACAACTGAATGAAGAAAGGATTTTAAAGGTGATCAGTGTCAAAAATTACTCATAGGTCAAGTAGTTTAAAGATTAAGAACTGACAACAAAAATAAACATGTGGAGTGCACAGTTAATCTTGACCAAAATAATTTCCCTATGTGTTGGTTGGGAAGGAAAAGGCCTCAATGGAGTGAGTTCAAGAGAAAACGGTAGAAGAGAAATTAAGATCAACAGTTATTTGAGGAATTTAATTTCATAAGTAAATGGAAGAACAAATTGGAGGGAGAAAAGCAGGATTTCACTAACAGCTGAATGTGTTCCAGTGCTCATTTGGAAAACTTTAAGAGTTGAGCCAGTCCAGAGATTAACAAAAACAAACTCTATAGGTCTAATTCTGGAGGATCATGGATGGCTAAGAATACTACACTTCTGACAGTGACAAAAAGAAACAATTATGAAAATCTAGGTGGTCCTAGGCAAACACAGGCATACCACAGACACATTGCAGTTTTGGTTCCAGACCATCACAGCAAAGCGAGTATTACAGTAAAGTGAATCTTAATCTTTTTGCTGGTGGAGGGAGTTGTCCTCAATTTGTGAAAAAAAAAGTTGGTGGGGGAGCACAAGTAAAGTGAATAAAGTGAAACACAACAACATGAGGTATATCTGTAGTGATAGAAAGTGACTTTGAGAATTAAAGGTGGTGGGAGGAGGGGTTTCTCAGAAGCAGGCTGAGTTCTAGAGCTTTCTCTATTCCCATCAGTATATAGAGTGGAGGGAAGAGTTTGCTTTTAGGACAAGGACTAGGTGACACTTTCCTGATTTACACACTTGAAAGTGAGGACGTTGGAGGAGGGTCACCACTCTACAGCTCCTAAAGTGCTCCTCTTCCCCCAAATCCCACTGAATGTAGTATGAAGATGGTATGGGCACAGCTGTGGTCCATTGGAACTCCTGTGAAGGAAGCGTAGAGGGTGGGGAAGTTACTCATTTTTTACTTTGGTTCTTTATTTTTCCAAAATTTTATTGGAAGTAATAGCATAGTATTTGAATCTAGAAACTGCTTGAGGATTTCAGAAACATAGTAATAAGTTGTTGATACTTTATTCAGCCTGAGAGTTAATGGTATATTCACTGGTTAATAATTTAGAAGTCAGCCTGCTAGCCTTGAATCTCAGTTCTACTATTTACCAACTGAATATGTTTAAACTATTTACTTAAACATGATGTACTTAATTTGCCTTATCACACATGGTGGATAGTAATAGTATCTACCTTATGAAGGTGCGATACTCAATAAATTATTTAATGCCTATAAAGTGTTCAGAATAGTACACTACCTTACGAATATTAAATGTTCAATAACCAGTTGCTTTAAGAGTAATTATTGGGTAGGTCTCATGTGGCATCTACCTCTGAACATTCATAATAATGATTTTGGGGCAGCAAATATAATCTGGCCTTTGACTCATAGCAGCCTCTTTAAAGCAAAAAAATTGTGTTTCCTTTTAACATATGAGTAGAAATTACATTTAAAAGAAAAGCTTCAAAGCACAGAAAGTGAAAAAAAAAAACCCCACTAAAAAACAAAACTGCCTTCTATGTTCTACTCTCTCTCCAGTTTTGCACTTCCCTAATCTCATTTGAGAAAATCATTCCCTCATTCATTTCAATTTAGAGGGAATAGCTAGAAAAGACTTTCTACCAAACCCGTCTGATTCTCAATAGGCTAGCTTAAATCTGATATGATATATTTCATATGTAATGTAATTTTTTATAAAGATTTATTTTATTGTTACTGACAGAGACAGAAAGACAGACTGAGAGAAGTGGAGAGGCCCCTAGCAGTCTCCATAGTTGTACATCATCAGTTTTTCAACATGGTTTTGTTCCACACAGGTGGGCAGGGGCTGAGCATGGCAGGAACTGGGCCAAGGACATCTCACATGGGAGGCACACCCCCTCAAGCCAGGGGCCAAATTGGGGGCCTCCTACATAGGAAGCTCACCCAAGTGAGAACTGAACTGGGTCCATACTAGTTCATACGTAATATTATTGAACCTGCAAGTAGAAAGGTCCCACTGATGAGGTCTCACTATTGTGACTTGTTTTGATATTTACAAGAGATTTGAGCCATTGAGCTTTATGCTATAGTTACATGCAGCATCAGAGAAGAAGATATCACTGGAATTGAAGATATCATCTCTTCTTTGCTGTAAAAAGGGTACAATCCTACTAAGGGCTGCTTCTTTTTTTTTTTTTTAAATATTAATTTTTTTTGTTAATATATATATTTTTTTATTTTTGACAGAGAGAGAAATACAGAGACAGAGAGAGAGAGAGAGAGAGAGAGAGAGAGAGAGAGAGAGAGAGAGAGAGAGAGAGAGAGAACTGAACTGGGGGAGCTCCCAGCCCAGCACATGGGTCTGCAAGGGCCGGGGCCGGGACTCGATCCCTGGTCCCAGGTGCTGCAAAGTAAGCGCTTCACCCACTGAGCCAGCCCGGCTTCCCCAAGGGCTGCTTCTTGAATTTGAGTCCTTGGATAGAGACGCTTTGAGCTAAACTGATACAAAGCTCATCTTTGATCAATCTGTAATGTGAGAAATAAGTATTATTGTAAGCTGCTTAGATTTTGGAGTTGTTTACTATGCAGCCAAGGTGGGTGATACAGGATATCATTTCTAAAATGCAAGTCAGAGCACTTATACATCTGTTTCATTATTCTAGCCTGAGCTACAGGGGCCCTTACTTTTATTCAGTTTGCTTTTACTCAGTTCATTTGAATTGTAATGATGGTTATTTTCATTTGGTGCCTTAGTATTAGTTTTTTGTTAGATGAAAGTGACAGAATATCTAAGCCAAAAGTGCTTTGAAAAAAAAGTGGGTGGAAATTATTGGTATATGTAAGTCACAATCCATGAGCTTCAAGCGGAAATAAATTCTGAGATGCAAATAATTATTTCAGGACGTATCTTTTTACAGTTCTACTCAGTTCTGGGTTCATTGTCACAATCCATATGGATTCATGGTGACTGCCAACTACTCTTGGCTTACGTTCTCAGAAGTACAATTATAATTGTAAGTCAATCTTTGAGTGATTCTAATGTGCCAGGCACTCTTGTAAGGAATTTATATAAATTAACTCATTTCAAATTTGCAGTTATCCTATGAACTTGAAACAATATTATCCTCATTTTATAGATAAAGAAATAAATGCACAGGATATTAAGATGCCTCATAATAACCACTATTAATACAGGCCTAATAGAATAGATTGTATACGTGAAAAAGTATTTGAACAAAACGTCTTAAACCTCCCTTTCAATAGTTCAAATTATGTCATAATTCTATTCTTAACTGAATCTCCATGTTAAATAAAATCACCTGCTCTGAATGTCCACAGCTGAGATGCATGTTCTCTATTTAGCTGGGTAAAAATTCTTTTTACCTACAGAATATACAGACAAAATTATAGGGAGAGTGTTTTTCAGAGGAAAATACATTGTTGTTAGATGAAATGGTGATGTATGCAGTGTCATGAGGCTTAAGCAGCTGATATTTTATGCTACCTGCAGGCTAACAAGTTAGCCTGCCAAAGATTCATAGCTGTGGAGAGAAGACCTGAGATTCCTGTTACAGCTCCAAAGGGCTTTGTTGTGACATAGAAGCAGCGTGTACTCTGTGTTTTCAGTAGTTGTCTGTCCCAAGGGGGTGACAGAGCAGTTCAGGTGGACAATAGAAATTTAGGCTTAAGTGAGCAGGTCATTCATGGGCTAATGAAAGCTACAAAATTAGTCATTATGCACTGTTAGACTTACAAGTGAGTCATAACAGAAGACAAATTTAACAAATTGCTAATTTATATTCACATTGGTAATGGTTAGGTAAGTATATAGAAGGTTATTATCACTGTTATCATGATTATCATCATTATTCTTTATGTTAGATCTTATAAATAGAACTCTTAGAGAAAATTTAGTGTCTAGACATAATGAAAATGTTACATGCTATTAAATATGAAAAAAAATAGATTATTGAGAAAAGATAGACAGTCTCATTACTGTATACACAAATAAGCATAGGAAAAATTAAATAAACAAGCTGTGCACTTATTAATACTTAACATTACTATTCTGAATTTAACCTCATTAAGTAGAAGAAAAAGA
>PVKE010023070.1:0-24987 GCA_004027555.1 Craseonycteris thonglongyai
TTTTTTTAATTGCGATTTTTATTTATATCTTTATTTTTATTTATTTTTTTATTGTTTTTGACAGAGAGAGAGAGAGTGATACAGAGACAGAGAGATAAGTCAACTGGAGGCACTCCCCAGTTCAGCACATGGGTCCGCAAGGGCTGGGGCCGGGACTCGATCCTGGTCCCCGGTGCTGCAAAGTGAGCGCTCAACCCACTGAGCCATCCCAGCTTTCCCCCAACTAACATTTTTAACCTTAATTTTTTAATTAAAATATATCACCTCATGGTTCTATTTATAAGGACCCAATTTAATCTGAAAATATAACCTGATTCAGTCACTCATTCTTTATTTATGCAACTTGTGCATTTTTGGTGCCTATGATGTGATAGGACATACGAGGGGGACCCCCCAAAAAACCTGGAATTATCTTCTGGAGGGCGGGCTCCTTGTAGTACATACAGGCTTCCCCTTCTGGGTGGATGTTCTAGGAACCCACTTGCATCAGTATACTACTGGTGTTGTGAGAGGCTGTGTTCATCCTCAGTAAAATTTTTTTGGAGACTCTTTGAGTGCATTTGCCTATTTCATGATGGGTGATTTATACAAACAGCGTGCTGCATGACAATGTACCTGCCCACAATGCTGAGTGTTCAGTAGTTTTTGACCAAAAATGGCATGACTCCCATGCCCAACCCTCCCCATTCATCTTGCCCCAAGTCACATTTTTTGTTTCCCTGGATGAAAAAGTCCTCAAAGGGAAACAATCTGCTGATGTGGAAGAAATGAAACAAAAAAAAACACAAAAACACTAAAAGGCATCAAAATTGACAAGTTCAAGAACTGTTTTGAGCAGTGGAAAAAGCATCTAGATAGGTGTACTGTATCCAACGGAGAGAACTTTGAAGGTGACTGAGGTAAGAACAAATGCACAATTTTTTTTACTAAATAAATTCCGTTTTTTTTCGTTCCTCCTCGTATGGTAGGTGCTGGGGACACTAGGGGAGCACAGCCAGCGGCTTCCTCCCTGTCCTCTTATAGCTCAGCCTGTGGGGGACACACACATTTATCTAGTTATCCCAGACATATTTAACTTCAAACTCTTATAAATGTTATTCATGTTCCTTAAAACTGAAAAGCAAGATGAATGACAGTCATGTCAGTAAATAGGTTCTAGTATCAATTCCAAGATGTCGGGCGGTGGTTTTCCTACATCAACAAGTCATTCTCAGGATCAGGTGGGTGTCCTGCCAGTCAGCTCAGTTCTGACGCTATCTGGGATAGCAGGAGATCCCACAGGTTAGCGGCTTCCTTCTACAAGACTGACCCTCCAACCACCACCACCCCTGCCAGTTACAAGGCCAAGTTTGTTACCTGTAGTTATGACTGAATCAGAGGTTTCCACAGGCCACCTCCTTGGGTGTAATTAATTTGTTAGAGTGGCTCACAGAGCTCAGAGAAACATTTTACTTACTAGATCACCCGTTTATTATAAAAGGATATGTAACACAGGAATAGCTAGATGGGAGAGATGCAGAGGGCAAGGTAAGGGTGGGACTGAAAGTTTCAACCCTCTAATCTCCTGGCCGGTTGCTCCCATTTTAGGCGATTTCCCAAAGTCACCTCATTAACATAACAAAAACACCTCCATAAGCTCTCCTTACTTGGGGAAATCCAAAGGGTTTTAAGAGCTCTTCGAAGACCGAGTGCGGATTTCTTATTCTAAACCACTCTATCACAGCCGGATATTATGAAAGGTTAGTGTGAGAAGGAATGAACTACAGACAAGGTTTTTGGAAGCTGCTGACTCACTGTCAGGTAGGAAGCTTCTCTTGAAGCTACAGGATATCCATCTGCAAATGTTTAGCAAATGGCGCTGTGGACAGATCTCAGTCTGAGGTCAGGCAGATCAGACTTTAAGTTCTGGTTCTGATTTTAACTAGCTGGGTTGTATTAGGTAAGTTTCTTAGCCTCTCTGAGCCTTGGTTTTAAGTGATTAAGTGGGATTAAAGATGATGAAGATGAGAACTAACGTTTATTGAGGCCTCACCGTGTGCTTTGTACATCCTGAGTATAACTCACTTAACTACTGTAAGAGTTAAAGGAGGTAATATGTGAATATTTAAAATGTGTAGCACAGTTTGGGCCACAACGCAGTCACCCATAACAGCGGTACCAATGAGAACGGGGGGAGTGAGTGTCTGCCACCTGTGTAAGCACAGGGTACATTTCTGTGGAGAATTTATAAACAGTAATAACGTTGTCTGGAAATTGTTTTTTGAAAAAAATTATTACCATAAACTAGAGATTCTAAACAATGTCAGTTACAAAATACTTGTCCCTGGGGAAAAAGAAAAGACATTTGCTTTGGGTATTGTGGAGTTTGAATCATTTCACTATACACACAAGTATATGCTTCATCTAGTATATTTTTATTATGTATCCGTTATTAAAAATTATAATTTACATGGAAGCTTATTAGACTTTTCAATTATTCAGTCATTCCCCACCCCGGGCTGACTCAGCTACACATGTAGGCTTGGAAAGTAAATTCATAACAGTGTAGAGTGGTTCCAGTCTGTTTTGGGCACAGTTCCTGTGTTCTTACATATTTCTGCATTTAAGCAGCAGATTTAAAATAAAAGTGGCTAGCACAGTGATGGAAAGAAAAAGGTCTTGAGTTTTTTCAATTCTATCCTCTGTGCAAATCATTCTTGGAACACAGTGGAGCTCACACCATTGGAAGCATTTCTCCATGTGTTAACCTCCCTCTCCTTTGAAGAAAAAGTAGCTCTAGTAAATACAGAGTGTTAACCTACACTTCTCCCGGTTTCTACCTTAATATTTTTATCAGTTTTTATTTTTATTGTCATGAGGGTTATCAGGAAAATATCCAGCCATGTAATATGAAAAATAGAGGCATTTATGACTGGATTTTTTCCACACAGCCTTTGCACACAGTTCAATACAGGAAAAATTTCACTGCTTGCCTTCCTTGTCTGATCATCCTGATTATTTAATTTTATAAATATTACTGAAAATCAGTTTATTTTATGGAGAAGGGGGTGTGTTAGAAATGATCCCCAGGGGAAGCCCGGATGGCTCAGTGGGTTAAGAGCTCACTTTGCAGCCCCAGGGACCGAGGATCGAATCCCGGACCTGGCCCGTGCGGACCCATATGCTGAACTGGGGAGTTCCCCCAGTTCAGTTCTCACCTGGATGAGACCCCGGCCCAGTTCCTGCCCTGTGCAGCCCCAAGCCCGCCTGTGGAGTGAAACTATGTGGAAAAACCAATGATGTGCAACTATGGAGACTGTTCTGGGCCCTCCCGATCTCTCTGTTTCTGTATCTCTCTCTCTGTCAAAAACAATAAAAAAATACATCTTAAAAAAACAAAACAAAACAAAAACACTTAAAAAAAAAAGATCCCCACCAGGTGTCAAATAAGCTGGGTGCAGACTGTTAATATTATTCTCTTCACTATTCTTATTTCTTAGGTTAGTTAAGAGAAGCTTCATTGTCTTGGGTTGCACTTGGCCTTGCTGCTTCAGTTTTGCCTGAGAAGGAAGTTGAGGTTGGGTGAGGAAAGACTCAATTCAGGCAATCAGTGACTGAGGAACAGATAATTTATTCTGTTAATAAATTTCAGAGCAGAGGGGTGTGAAGAAAATACAGGAGGGTCTATAAACTTCTTGCCTGAGGCAAAGGAAGCAATGATGTTAATTTTTTTTTTAAAGAGCTATTTTATTGTTTTTGACAGAGACAGAGAGAGATAGAGACAGAGAGAGACAAAGAGAAGTGGGAGGGCCCAGAGCAGTCTCCACAGTTGTACATCATCAGTTTTTGACATGGTTTCATTCCACACGGGCTGCGTAGGGCAGGAACTGGGCCAGGAGCCTCCTGCATGGGAAGCGCACCTCAGTTCAGCATATGGGTCCACAAGAGCCGGGGCCAGGATTCGATCCTTGGTCTCCGGGACTGCAAATCGAGTGCTTAACCCACAGGTGCTTGAGTCTAGGTGGCAGCTGAGACTGCCTCTTGGAGAGGATCTTTCTGTGGGGTAATCTGGGTGAAGTACCACACACTCCTTCCATTTTCATTGCACGTTAACCATATTTACTGACAGATTTGAATACGTGATGGTGGCATGCTGTGCAATGCAGTGTGTAAGTTTTCCTTGAGCAGCTACTATTCCACTTTAGATTTATTCTCTTCTAGAATTTATTCAGTGCCTATGATGTGCAGGCGCTGTGTTCACATATGTTCTTTCAAGAACTTGTGCGCTGCTACTGAGACCTCAATTTGTGGGGTAAAGAGGCTGGGCTTTTGAGTTACACAAAACTTAGGTTCAAATATGAGCTCTGCCAGTTCCCAGCTGTGTGACCTTGGGCAGTTTACTTAACCTCTCTGAGCCTCCACTTCCTCATTTGTAAGAGAGGCACAAATGACTTCCTCCCTGAGGAGTTGGGAGAAGTATGTGCAGCAGTGTAAGGCCCAAGTATGAGTGTAGCAGCTGACTCATAGCAGGCCATCAAATGGCAGCTATTTAATCTGCCTTTGCGAATGAGGAAGGACGTGTTTAGAGTGTAACAAACCGGCCCCTACCACTTCACATACTTATTTCTTACTAAGGCGTACTCTGCTATGGCTCTCCTGCAGGGGCTGACAAAGCCACGAGTCTTTTGTTAGGTGAGGTCTCTCTCCAACGGTGGTGCTGGTGGAGGAGATGGAATCATGTACAGACGCAACTTCTGTGAGAGCTGTGTGGTTAGAGCAGGAGGAAAATATGTCCCAGAAGAGGCTGACGTGCCTGAGATGTGGAAAGTGTGCGACTGCTGGACAGAAAGAATCCCCGGGGTCCATTCAATGGCATTATAGCTCTTGTAGTTCTGCATTTTGTTAGCTGTTCATGTCCTTAGAACGCCTGGCTTTCTCTTTCCTCTAGGTGACGTGTAGTCTATACAATATTAATATTTGTGAGGCTGGTCATGAGTGAAGTTGATTCTGTGTCCTGGTATTGAAATGCATGATGCAAAATGTGAAGAGCCTACATTTAGAAGATAGTTGGGGAACGCCTAGTGCCTGTGTCTCTCTGCATGGTAACTGCTGATACCTCCCTAAGAATACCCATAATTGCTGCAGTTATGAAAAGGGGCTAAAGACGGAAGGGGGTTACAAAATGCTGCCACAAGAAAGGGTTTTTCCTCCCTTCTAACCTATATCAGCCCGTTCAATATATATTCTTTGAATCCCTATGGGAAATACTCATCCTTTTTCCCCATGAGTGGCAGGTCACATGACATTGGTAAAATGTAAGATTATGTGACCCTGATTTTGTATTTCTTTCAGTTACTCCAGGACCTCAAAGAGGGCTTTGATACTATTAACTAATTTACCTGTTTTATTTATAGTCTCCCAGCCTATAAAGCAGCTGTCGAAATCAGGAGTTGCATTTAGACCATATAGTCTCCTCTGATCTGGTTTTGCTTTCCATGGTCTCATTTACCTACAGTCAACCAGGGTTTAAAAATATTAAATAGAAAATTCCAGAATTAAACAATTCATAAGCTTTAAAGTATTTTTAAAAAAGTTTTATTTTGTTGTTTGAGAGAAGGTGAGAGACAGAGAAGTGGGGAGGGCCCAGAGCAGTCTCCATAGTTATACATCATTAGTTGTGACATGGTTTCATTCCACACAGGTAGATGTGGGGTCGTGCGGGGGCGGGCACCAGACTGGGGCCTCCTGCAAGGGATATGAGAACCTTCCCTGCCATTCCAGCAGTTACCAATTGTACTGCAATTCAGCGTATGGGCTTGCACAGGTCAGGGCCAGGGATAGAACCTTAGACCTTGCAATTGAGAGGCAAGCATTCAACTGCTGAGCTATCCCAGCATCCTCACAATTCCTAAGTTTTAGATTGCACACAATCTGAATAGTATGATGTAATATCACACTGTCAAGCTGTGCCCCGCCCAGGACATAAATCATGTCTTTGTCCAGCGTATCAACTCTATAGGCACATTAATCACGTAGTAGCCTTCATCTTGGTTATCAGATTGACTCTCGAGTTATTGCAGTGCTTGTGTTCAAGTAACACTTATCTTCCTTAATAATGGCCCCAAAGTACAAGAATATGCCAATGAGAAGCTGTAAAGTGCTTGTTACCTATGTGTCTGTCATCAGGTCATAGCCTAATGCTACAGCTCAATGCTTCCATCACTCACCTCACTTCATCTTGTCACCTAAACATTGTATCATCTCACATCATCACAAGAAGGGTGAGTAGAGTAAAACTAAGTATTTTGAGAGCGAGAAACCACATGCACATAACTTTTATTACAGTATGTTGTTATGATTGCTCTATTTAATTATTAGTTATTGTTAGTCTGTTACTGTGCATAGTTTAAAAGTAAGCTTTATCACAGGTGTGTGCAGCAGGTCCTTGAATAACATCATTTCATTTCATGTTGTTTCATTATAACACTGATAAGAAAAAAAATTCACTCTGGCTGGGGCCATCATTTGTGGCTTTGCACATTTCCCCACGTCTGTGTGGTGCATGCGTGTTTTTTTGGTGCTTCAATTTCCTCCCACTCTCAGAGACACGTGGGTGAGGTGAACTGATGTGTCTAAATTGTCCCAGTCTGAGTGAGCACACTCAGCGACTCATCAGCGTTCTGTCCAGGATTGGTTCCTGCCTTGTGCCCAGAGATGTGGAGATAGACTCTGGCCACTCATGGACTAAGCAGAGGTTTGGAAAGTAATCTTTCTTGTGTTTATAATCTTCCCAAATATATGTACAGCTAATATTTATATCAATGTTTACTATTAGGAGTGCTTTAGGTCTTTATTTAGAAGTGTGGTGATGTTTTTGTGGCCATAAATATGCTATAGGAACTTAACTCTTATTTCTATCAATTAGCATACAGTAAAGTTGATTTTATGTTTTGTTTCACTTAGAGTCGCAGTTTCCAAGAACCTATGATCATATTAAGTGAGGACTTACTGTATATATTGGAAAAACATATATACATAGAGTTCAGTCTTAACTGGTTTCAAGTATCCACTGGGGGTCTTGGAACATACACCTCCTGGATAAGTGGCAGGGGGCAGGGCTACTGTAGTTTGAACTACAGAATACAGAAATAGAGAATTAGACCTAATTTATTTCATAATGCATGCAAGCTCAGTGGATTCTTCTTGAATGGATAAATAAAGAGGGATGCTTCCACATTTTAGAGGCAGTGTTACAGAAGTAGAGTCTGTGATGGAGTTTAGCCTGCAGGATGGCTATTAAGGTGAGCCCTTCTGATTGACACCCATGGAAGAGAGGGGCAGGAAGCAAGACTGGGCAGAGGGGGAGCTGAGCTGCAATGCAGGCCCAATGGCAGCATCAGCCAACCCCTGGGGAGCTCTAGGTGGGACGAGAATACTCCTTCAGAGATGCTGGGTTGAGATTGCTAGGTCTTTACACCACTCTATGTTTCATTATATGTGGGTCATCCTTGGGAAGGTGTGACCTTGGGTGAGGTAGCTGTCTGCAGTAGAGAGAATTCCTGGGGCTGACACTTGAAGCCTGTCCACAGCTGTCCACACCTAGCAGCTGGATGACAAGTCCTTTACTAAAGGAGAATGGAAGCAGAGCATGCCTTGTCTATCATAGAATTGTATTTTATAAAGGGTGATGTATATATGGGGTGTGTGTGCGTGTGAGTGTGATCATTAACGTTCATCAAACCCGAAAAAGGAGACCAAACTGTTTCATAATTCAACTGGGTGACATAATGGTCATTGAACACCAGGTGGTGCTGCAGTGTCAGTTCTGAGAATTACGGGAGAGAGGAAGTAGGATAAGGTGACCAGATTTTAACATTGGTAAAGCGGGACACCATTGACCGGGGGGGAGGGGGTTCTTGATTAAAAATTTGGTCTATCTCCCGCCGTTCCCTAGCTTGTCGTGCATTCTTTCCAAAAATCGGGACTTTTTTAAAACGCCGCGGGACGCGGGACAAATTGTTAAAAATCGGGACTGTCCCGCCAAAAGCGGGACATCTGGTCACCTTAAAGTAGGACCATCCTATTCTTTTATAAAGAAAAAAATAGAGGGAAAAGGTTGAGATGCTACTTTAAAGTTTTTTTATTCCCGTGAAAACAGAAATACTCAGAAGAGGTGGGATATGAGGTGTGTGTTTGAGGGTGTGTGTGCGCGTGCATATTGACAAGTACAAAGGAGATGGGAGATGGTGGAACCATCGCTCACTCCAGCCCTCCCTCCTTCCCTCCCTCTTTCCCTCCCTTTCTTCCTCCCTCCCTTGAGTTCTCACATTAGTGCCATCCCTTAAGTTCTAGTCTCTGGATGATCACCAGGGTAACACAAAAGAACAATATCTGACTTGCCCTTTGGGACAAAGAAATGACATCCATATGTATGCCATAAAATACAAGCTTCACGGTTGCTACCTTCCTAAACCAGAGTTTAGGGAGGATTGGGGTTAGGATGGGGCTGGAGAGGAGTGAGGATGAAGCCTGGAATGAGGGCACTTAGCTGTCCATTCAAGAGGCTGCTGTAGCACAGGGGTGAAGCCCTGATTCTGGGGTCACATGCCTGGATCGATGTGTGAACTTAGGTAAATGATGTGAAAGGTAGGTGGGCTGGAAATATAATTATAGTTCTCCCATCATAGGTTTCCTGTGAGGATTAGTTGAAAGCTATATACACGGAGGGTTAAGATCGGTGGGAGGCATAGGACAGGGCTAGCTGTTTTTAATATTCTCTCCTAGCTCCCAAACATTCCTTAGCATCTGTACTATGCCAGGTTCTATGCTAACTGTCTGGGAAGCAAAGATGAGCACAGAGCCCCCATGGAGCTCACAGGAGACAAGTGCACATATCGGGCAATTAAAATTAAGGTGTGAGGTCCTATGCGTGGAGATACAGGCATAGTTAATGGGAACCGGATGAGGGGGCACAAAGCTCATTCTTGATGAGGGGGAGGGGCATCAGTGAGGAGCTTGGGGACAGCTTCCAGGCTGAGGTGCTTCTTGAACTGAGTCATTAAAAGATGAGTTAGAGTTCAGCAAGTGAGGGTGGGAGTAGATGACTGGATAGGAGCAATCCAGGAAGAGGGAAGAGAAGGGAAGCAAGTGACAGAAATTTGTGGGAGGGAATGACTAACAGTGTAGTGTTGCCATTGTATAAAGTTTGAGTACGAAGTGCCAAGGCTTGAGGATGGGGAGGGCCTGCATCATGGACTGTCAGGGCTGGTGAAAGTCACTGAAGGTTTTAAGCAGCCCAGTGCATGCAGTGATCTGGTGGTCAGAGGATGGTCACTGATAACGGACGCCTGAATAAAAGCTGAGTAGGATTTCACCAATCAGTGCTGGGAATATCAGTGGGATTTGGCCCAAGATGGATGATGGCATCAGTCCAAGCCTAGATTCTCGTTCTAAACAAATATGTATGTGTGTGTATGTATGTGTGTGTGTGTATATATATATATATATATATATATATATATATATATATATATGTATATATATATATATATATATATATATATGTGTGTGTGTCTGTGTTTATGTACGTGTGTGTATGTATATGTACATGTATGTACATTGCAAAGGCAATGCATGCTCATTATAAAAATAGTCAAGTAGTACAGAAAGCCATATAGTGAAAGGGTAAAAATTCTCCTAATATTTTTTCAGTTTTCTCATCCTGATTCTTGGGGATAACTGGTGTTGAGTTATCTTGGGTTTCTTTTTAAACCAGGATAGGCCTACCTACCTATAGAGAAAAATACAGCGTGGTACTGAAATGTTAACCTCTGAAACTAGGCTGCCTGAGTTCCAACAGTAACTCTTAGTTCCTACTGGTTTTATGACTTTCCCTTGTTATATAACCTCCTTGCACCTCAGTTTCCTATATGCAAAATGGACACATGCCCCACAGGGCTGTTATGGGGATTAAGTGAGTTAATAAATGTAAAGTTCTTGGAGTGCCTGGCATATAGTGTTTGTTATTTTTATAGAGAATCTCTTGAACAATGATAAAAGAGGACATTATAATACTTCTTTGCCATATGAGTTTTTCTCTCTTCTGAAAGAAACTTGCACATTTTCTTTCACATCAGTAACCATACAGCTACCTCATTGCTTTTAATGTAGCACACATGGTGTGGCTACACTACAAATTTAGTCACTCTCCTATTTATGGACATTTAGGTTACTTCCAGTTTTTCACTTTACAAACAATGCTACAATGGCTATCTATATGTACTTGTTCAAGGACTTCTGTAAGACAGATTCTGACAGATCCATCCCATGCCTGGTAAAAGGCAGAACCTTATCATAGATGAACTGTTTTCTTCCTTTTTAGTAAAAGCAGCTGCCAGCTGCTCTCAGCCTGAAGCACATCTCTAAGGACACGTCTTAAATCTGCAGAGGTTTTCCAGGCTGGGCCCCTGTCCTAAAAAATATGTATAATGGAGCCAATGGGCAGCTCTGGGGAGGGGTTAGGCCAGTGGATGGAAGAAGTTCCTCTGGGAGCAGGGTTTTTTTCCTGCACTCCTCACTGGGATTCAGAGTTGGGGAGAGCGTTTGCAGTGGAGGTTGGTGGCCCTAACCCTGGCCTCGTAGTGGGGAGGAGAATTGAGTGAGCAGAACCTGACCCCCTGCATGCCATTGGCCTCTAGGGTAGTGGCTCTCAGAGCTGACAGAACAGCTGAGCCTGTGGCACTCAAGTGGAACCTTGGTCTGACTGTCACACAAGAGCTCATAGATTTTCAAAGAACCGCTGGCATCTAGAACAGGTCCCACACCAGCCACCCTGGTAGGGTCCAGGTTTGTCATCACACTCGGGGCACTGCCTCCCCTGACCCCACACCCTCTGGGGCATGCTTCCACTGGTGTCAGTTCTGCCTCTCTCAGCCTATGAAGGACAGATGCCCCTGTCACCATGAGGCATTCTCTGGCCTGTGGAAGCAGGGTACCTGCATGAGGAAAACCGAAGAGCTTTCACCTCAGGGGTCCCAGTGTGACGAGGAGCCTTTTCACTGAGCTGACACTTGGAGGTGGGCGTCTCCTAGTCAGAGAATTCCAGTGACTGAATCAGGGACCACAAGGGCAGTGGAGCAGTGGGCAATCATCATCGGAGGAACATTCCAGAACAAGCATTTCCTAGTGAGTTAGAGCTGTGGTGACTCAGAAAACAACCGTAGGGGCAGGCACGTCTAATTTTCCAGATCTGTTTTTGCTGGAAGTTGTGAGCAGGGCTCACAGCTACTCTCTCTTTCTGTCTGAGAAGCTCTTGGATTTTCAGAAAATTGGAGCAGGGCCTCAGGAAGGAAATTCTAGACATGGGAGTGTACTTGTATGTGCGTAGAAGCAGAAAAGATGCTGGCATTTGCACCTTGCATTGAGAGAGGAGACTTTTCCAAATTGTTCTTCTGAAAACTTGGACCAATTTATATTCCCACAGTGTATGAAAATACCTTTTCCCCACTCATTATTGACAGCAGTATTATTAAACTTTATTTTGCCAAACTCATAGGGATGTAAAGGGATATTCCAATGTTGATTAATTTATATTTTCTTAATTAGGAGTGTAATTGAGTATATTAAAATCTACTGTTGGGTTGGGTGACTTAATGATTTGTGAAATCAAATTTTATAGTAAGGAAGTTGGTCCTTTATCTAGCAAACAAATGGCCAATATTCTCCTAAGTTTCTTTGTTCTTTTTAAAGAGTTATTTTATTGTTTTGAGAGAGAGAGAGAGAGAGAGAGAGAGAGAGAGAGAGAGAGAGAATGGCCCAGAGCAGTCTCCATAATTGTACATCATTAGTTGTGACATAGTTTCATTCCACACAGGTGGATGTGGGGCCGCATTGGGTGGGAACCGAACTGGGGTCCTCCCACATGGGAGATAAAAACCTTTACTGCCGTGCCATCCAAGCGGTTGCCAAATGCACTGCAGTTCAGCATATGGATTTGCATGGGCCGAGGTCAGGATTTAATCCCTGGATGTCATGATTGCAAGACAAGTGCTCAAGTTGTTGAGCTACCCTGGCATCCCAGTTTCTGTGTTCTTTTAGTTTTGTTTTCTTGTGCAGAACTATACACATGTTATGTAGTCAAATTTAGCAGTTTTTCTTCTTTAGGACTTCTGGGCTTTGTGCCATGTCCAGTAAGGTGTTTCCTCACTCTAAGATTATAAAACTATGAGCCCATTCTTTTATTTTATTTCGATGGTTTTATTTCTTTATCTTGTTTATGTAGATTTTTTTTTTATCTCAAATTTATTTTGGCATAGGAACTGAGGTAAGATTCTAGCTTTATTTTCTTTTCTAAAATGGCCAGCCAGCTACCCCAATTAGCTACTTATTGGCTAATTCTTCTTTTCCATGCTGATTTGAAATGACTCCTCTTTCATATATCGATGGGTTGTGTTCTCTCTACATAGGAGACGTGTGCTTTGTCCTCAGCTCTGTCATTAATTTCTGTGTGACCTTTGCAAAGCTCCCTCCTCAGGGGCCTTCATTTCCTCCTGTGTAAAATGAAAGTTTAGGAGAGATGAGTTCCCTTCTAGCCTCAGCACTGGCCATGAATGCCATGATTGTGTTAGGATATCAGATCCTCCCCCTTCTTGGGTCTTTTTCAGCCCGTTGTTGGGACAGGCTTACCCAGTGCCTGGGGTCTGTTGCCAGGGCTGTGCTTGCATCACTTTTATTGTTACCTATACTTCCATAATTATTATGTTTGACTCTTTGAAAACATAAGCCCTTTCTTAGTTAAATTCTTTTAAAGATTTATTTTATTGATTTTTGACAGAGAGAAACAGAGACAGAGAGAGACAGAGAGAAGGGGGAGGGCCCAGAGCAGTCTCCACAGTTGATATTAGTTTTCCATATAGTTTCACTCCACAGGCGGGCACAGGGCTGCACAGGGCAGGAACTGGGCAGGGAACCTCCTGCATAGGTCCCGGCAAGAACTGAACTGGGGGCACACCCCAGCTCAGCATGTGGGTCCACATGGGCCTGGGCCGGGATTCGATCCTTGGTCGCCGGGGCTCCAAAGCGAGCGCTTTACCTGCTGAGCCATCCCAGCTTCCCTGTTAAATTCTTATGTGGACTATCATAGTGAGACAGAAGGAAATAGAAGGGTCTTAATATGTGGTTCTTAACTTGGGTCTTTGGGACCTCTCAGGGGACACAGCATTATGAAAACTGATGGGAAGATGTTATTAAAACACTCAAAAATATTTATAAAAATTGTGACCCACAGACTAATTTGACATTAACTTTCAAGTCTATGTACACAATGAGCTCACATTAGTTTATGCTAGTGGTACAGAAGAAATGAGCAAATACTTAAATTCAAGGTGTTTTAATTCTTCCCCAAACCTTGGCAGATAAGTTATTTCCATTTTGAAGATGTGGAAGCTAAGCAGTGAATTTCCTTCGCCCACGCGCACATCAGTATCTTTTAAAGTGAGGGATTTGACTCAGAACCTTATAACAACAAAGCTTTGCCCTGTACTTCCCACAATGCTGTTCCCCAGTGGGGAAGGTCTGATTGGTAGGTAACTATGTTCTTGACTAGTTATGAAAAGGGGTAATGGATCTATTTCCCTTTCAGACGGTCAGGGTACAAACCTGTAAAAGCTGTTCCTGATGGAGGGATTAAAGTGGCTGTGGTAGCACAAAGTTTCCACCAGGTGGCACTGTGAGCTCAGCAATAAAGTCAGCCTTCCTGCATCATCCACCTTGAACCCACAGGTGTCCCTGGGGACCAGGGCTCAGATTCACATCCCCCAACAGATGGGCTTTTTCCTTTACGTTTGCTCTGAACTCTGCCAGCTGCTGCACAGCTGTGTTGGTTCTCTTTGGAGTTAAAGAGAGCCTGCGGTGATCTCTTTCCTTTTCTTTACCTGGAGCTGGTAGAGGGTCTGTCTCCTTGGCAATTAGGTGGCCCAGGATGGGGCTCCTGTGCTGTTGGGTGATTGCACCCCCAGGTATAACAGGTAGCAGGTTGCAGGTCAGGGGAGGTCTTTCCGCAACTGCTTTTACAGTGGTGCTGGCTGGAGCTTTGCTGAATATGGACTGGAAAACTCTAATGAAAAGGTGAGAAGTGAGTTATAAACCCTGAGACCCTTCTAGGTTTAGGGAAGCTCAAGGAGGAAGCAACATAAGAAAGGGAACTATTGTTTATTGAATGCCTACTGTATGCCAGGCACCGAAAGGGGAGCTCTCCCCACGTCATCTTATTTAGACCTCACAGTGATCCTTTGAGTTAGCTACAGTTATTGTCTCCATTCTATTTTTTAAAGATGTATTTTATTGCTTTGACAGAGAGAGACAGAGAGACACACAGAGAGAAGGGGGAGGGCCCAGAGCAGTCTCCATAGTTATATGTCATCAGTTTTTGACATGGTTTTACTCCCCAGGTGGGCTTGGGGCCATGCAGGGTGGTAACCAGGCCAGGGGCCTCCCGCATGAGAAATTCGCCCCAGTAGAACCAAACTGGGGTTCTCCCACATGGGAAGCACACCCCAGTGCATCACATGGGTCTTCATGGACTGGGCCAGGACTCGATCCTTGGACCCCGGGACTACAAGGTGAGAGCTCAATCTACTGAGCCATCCTGGCTTCCCTGTCTCCATTTTATTGATGAAGAAAGTAAGCCTTGGAGAGATGTAGGCAGTTACTCAAAGTCACAAAGAGGCCAGCTTTGCAGACAGGATTCTGTCCCGGTCCCATACTTCAAGGACCAATCTCTAAGACCTGGGAAGAATGGGCATGAAGAGTGCAGCCAGCTCCAAATTCCCTCTTATTATACTTTCTCAAAACTTTGGTTCCTGTAAATGTTCAAGAGACTAGTTGTAAAAAAGGGCAAGGAGGGTGTGCATACAGTATTATTGCCATGTTACAGATGAGGAGACACACTCATTTGCTCAAGCTGTGCAGTAATAGTGGTAAGTGGCCCAGTTAAGATTCAAATACTGTAAACAGCTATGTGAGTCCAAGCATCTGTCCTTTTAAAAAGGCAAACATAATTGGATTATGAGAACTCATTAATTCCTTCATTCACTCAACAAGCACTGACTAGGTGGCATCTAAGCATGAGGCGTGGTTGCAGCTTTCACTTAAGATTAATCCTCATAAATATTCTTTAGTCCTCCACGTTGATGCTTGTATCATCCATTTTAATGCAGTGTCCTGCCGTCATAAGCCATCAATAAAAACTTACTGAGTGGAATGGAATTGAACTGATTATGTGAGTATACAGTGGGAGAGCTTGAAGTGGTTGAAATCTTTGGATCTCAAGTTTCATGAAACCAAATTATTGAAACTTCACTTTGATTCAGTGTGGCCAGTACTTGTTGAGTGCATAATATTTTATTCCTTTGCTGTTTAGCTAATTTTGGCTATACCACTCAGTCTGTTGCTAAAATTGGATTATACACTGAGATATAAAGCTACACTTAAATCTCAATCCTATAAGGGCAGCACATATGAGCCTTATGCTGGAGGTAGGTGGAAGACAGGAACCTGACACTCTAGATATGGGAAGGTAGCATTTTGTTTAGAATACAGTTGTATTTGGAATTTGGTTATTCTGTTAACTAGCTGTGTGAACTTGGGCAGGTGACATACTTTTCTGGATGCCAGATTCACCCTTTGTAGGATTCATTCTTCGTCTCATCAGATCATTACCAGTAGCAGCTCCTTGAGAACACAGGCTGAGCACTGAGTGTTATATTTTCAGTCCCTGGCAGATGGCCTGGCACCTACTCAGTGCTCAATAAATATTGAAAGAAGGAAAACTGTTCTTTAAAGTATATAAGGCAAATTCAATTATTCCAGCTTTATAGGTGGGGAAACAGATTTAGACAGTTTATTGACTGAAAGAATTCATTTGAAATTTGTTCAAGGTCACGCATCTAAAGGTGGTAGAAGCCAGGTATTCTGAATCTTGGCTTGGTAGTGTACTGGGGTTGAGTTTTCCTACCTGTGAAGTGACCTCCTAAGGATTCTGTGGGGTCCTTTATAACCCAAATATCTGATGAGTTTAGGTCAGTCACTCTGGTAGGTTGAGGAGAATGTGATCAAAGATCCTGAACCAGGGTTAGAAAGTTGCATTTATTCATTCATTCACTCATGGACAAATTACTCTTTGAGCACTTGTTCTGTGCTAGACCCCGTGTTATACTTTGAGAGTAAATACCAAGACAAATCCAGTCCCTGCCTCCCCTAACTGTGCAGCCTACTGGAGAGTCAGTTACAAACAGGCCGTTGGTGGTAAGAAAGAGAAAGTAGAGGGTATTGTTGGAACAAGAGGGCAAGAAAGGAAAGGGCCAGAAGAGGCTTCTGGGAGATGTGTTGTGTAGTAAGTTGAGCACTTAAACATGAGTCAGCCAGGAGAGGAGTCAGAAAATGACTCCTCTGTAACTGGGATGGGGCAGGCAGTTTGTCGCCTTTGCTATGCCCCAATCTTTTTACCTGGAAAGAGGAAGAGGTGAAATGTGAAAACATGTGCTATGGTGTTGCCCCACAGACAATTTGGCTCTGAGTATCAGGAGTAATAGCTTGAAAACACTTTCTATGTATTTTCTTTTATAGGGAAGAAGGTCAGCACATGTTTACTTGGCCATGTTGTCTAATAGCATTCATGTTGACACAGGTCGATCTCTGGTGACTCCTATTTCTGGGTTGATGGCTTTGGTATTTTGGTTTGGGTTTCCCAGAATCAGACCTTGAGCCAAGAAGTCAAATATAATTTAGTTTATTGGAAGGTGGAAGAAACATGGAAGGTGAACTGGGGGTGAGGGCGAGGGAGGAAAGAAATAGGAAAGAGAAGTCAGCCACTAAAACTGGTTACTAATCCAAGTCATTAGGATGTCTTTCTTCAGTCTATCACCTGACCTTGGGAGCTTGCAAAATTCTATTGATTCCCGCTTATTCTACAGCCATGCACTAAAGTAGGACGTCAGTCAAGCTTCCTGCAGATGGGTTCTGTCTTCTTTGTGGCTGACGCAGTAATTAGGGGGAGTTTGATGATGGCATGGTGGTCAAGCCTGTTTGTCCTGGTGCTCTCTTCCAAGGTTATTTGGGCTGCCTTCAGAGTTGCAGTGTGTTGGGCCTTTGGAAGGTGGATGACACGTGGATAGTGTGTGTGTGTGTGTGTGTGTGTGTGTGTGTGTGTGTGTGTGTGTGGCTGTGGACACCTTTCAGCACTGCTTTATTTGCCTTCAAAGTCTTCGCTTTGGCTTCAGCTTTAGGAGGGGCAGGGACTTCCTTTCTCACTTCCAGCGCCATGTTCATGAAAAGTGTTTTCTTTCTTCATTATTCTTAATCAACCTGGAGAACTCCTGTGGTGGGAATCATATGAAAGTCTCTGCACAACAGGCCGTTTGTCTTGCTTCATGCAAACTAACTATTCAAAACTCTAAAGAGTTCTCTGGCTTGGAGACTTATGCTAGCCACCCCGGAGACTGTCTAATTCTGGTTTGTGCACTTGCACATTGGCTTCTGCTGATGTTTTCCTCAGGCGCCTGTTAGATATGCCACATAATAACTATTTCACATCGAGAAGGGTTGACTGTTATGGCTCATTAGAACCATAAAGGGGGCCTATTATGCTTTCTCTTTTCGATGTGTTTTCCCTATTTCCAAGGGATTCAACTGCCCTATTAGCTGCATCAAAGTCTGGTACTGGGGTGAGATGCCTGCCCTGCCTCTCTGGTTCTAGGAAAATTGATTGTTGCTGTTCTTCCTGGTAGCTTAGAAAGACTTCTACATTAGTAAAAATGCTCATTCTTGGAGCATTCTTACCTTATTTAGATACCCTTTAACTACGGACCCACTGATCCACAGCTTCCATAGGTGAGTGTAAAACTTTCCCAACTTTTCAATCAGCAACCGTCTCAACTGGCTGGTGACCAGGAACTGCCCCCTAGTGGTGAGGCTTCCCCATTGAAGTAGCCTGGCTAATTTGTTTCCTCACTTCCAAAATCCGATAACGCTGGAGTGAATGAACTCACCACACTGATGTCACTTTGTACATGGTACATAGTGACCCACACCACTGATGCTGTATGGTGTTAATCATGAAAAAATTTGCTGAGAATGCCTTTCAAGCAGAGGAGTAGGCAAGTACACAGAATCTCCCAGCTGTACAGTGTGCGTGGCCTGCAGATCTGGACAGTGCTGTGAAAAGCACTCTGGTAGGAGGACGTTGTTAACTGCCTCACACATTTATAGCAAAGTCCAGGAAAGAGTGAGGGGCCCTTAGTTTGTCATGTAACAGTGGAAATAACCCTGAGGAGTCTCCTGAGTTTAGTTGGGGAATTTACAAACCAACCTTGCTGTCAGCGAAAGCCTTACCTCTGTTCAGCTGAACAACTCGTTGTAAAGATGTGAAGAGCAAATGGATGTTCCCTGACTATTGGAAGTTAAGGTTTGTCTCTCATTAAAGAGTCATGTTTAGATTCTGGTTTAGCAGTAATAAAAGTTCTCATACTGGGTGACAACTTCCAGTATATCCACATTGAAAATCCTGCCTGCTTTTTGTAGCTCTGGGGCTCAACTCTTAAACTATTTTACATTCACTGTCTTGGGTTTAAAGGATTTAAAATCAGAAGACAAGGATTTGAGTATGTGCTTGGCTGTTTGCTTGCTGTGTTGTTTTGGGAAGTCATCAATTTTTCTGAATCGCCTTTCTCCTCAGTAAAATATCTAACTTTGGGAACTTCTCTAACAGTCAAATAAGGCAACAGATAGCAATGCTCTTTTCTGACTCCAAGGAGCTCTACAAGAGCTCGCTATCATTGTGATTGCTGTCACCTGTAAAATTTTAGAGACCCCGATGGCACGTAAATGGCACTGTTTGATTCACCCTGAAGCAGCTGTTCTGGTTCCGTTTACCACACATGGGTGAACAGTTTACTCCAAGGGAATAGTCTACTCATTACAGGATGGTGGCTGTTACAAATAGCACTGGGTGCCTCCTACCTAATGTAGAACACGGCCTACGCCATCCCAAGAGCCAGCCAGACGCCAGATGCCACAGTATGTGTGCAATAGAGAGTGTCTGTGCCTGCTGTCTTATGAAAATGTAATGGCAGTTATCTAATGTGGTTAAAGCTTGGGCGAGCAAGCCTGATTTAATGACATGTTGTTCTGAATCCCACCACAGACATTCTTGGACAGCACACTCCATTTTTCACCTGATTGCCCAGATGAGCTTACCTAAATGTGGCTGAGCCTTCCCTTTGCTCTTTTATTTTAAGCAATATGGTACCGTGGAATGAGTGTGTGCCTTAGACATAGACAGACTTGGGTTCAAATGCAAGTTCTGCTTCTTCAAAACGGAATGGCTTTTGGTTAGTTACTATAACTCACCAAGCCTTCATTTTTTTTCACCTGTAAAGTGCAGATAATAATATTTACCTTGTAGGGTTGTTGTGAGGAGTAAGATAATGTATGTAAAGCCCCCACTCTAATAGCAACTGAGCTGTGTGTACCGGTAAATGGCAACTGTCTAACAAATGGCCAGTGAGCCCCCCTCTCCTGGGATAGGGTCCACTTAAGGTTTGTTGTTCAGTGTGTTGCAGTAATTTTCAAGCTTCACTGTGCCTACAAAGCAGCTGTAAACCTGCTAAAATGCAAGTTCAGATTCAGTAGGTCTAGACCAGGACTTGACAGTCAGCATTTCTCACCATCTCCCAGGTGAAGCCATGCTACTACTCAGAGCAGTAATGTGCTTTTTAACAGTAGCTAGCACATCTAACCTAGCAAAGCCGATTGGACCCAACACCTGTCCTCTACAGCTCTTGCCTCACTTAGAAGTTCTCAGGAGCCATTTAACCAACTGATATCTGTGTTAACTGCAGAAAAATCCATGGTGAAAATCAAGATTCCTGAATAGGCTGACCAGACATATCATTTTAAGGGGGACAGAAAACAACGATACTGTTTTGTTTCAAAAAATACATATGGTCAGCCTACTGACACATGGAATTTAGCCTAGAGAGACTAGGCTGACCATACAGACCACTTGAAATAGGACATATTCCTGAAGCCACCCTAGGAAATTCCATTTCTATAGGTGAGGTGGTAGGGGCTTGGAATCTATATTTTAAAAAGACATCCTAGATGATTATAATGGGGACCATCCATGTAACAACTGCTGCCAGGGGTTCGGCCAGCATGTTGAGATGCATTAGTTATTGTAAGTGAAGCTGAACATGATTCAGGTAGAATCCTGTGTGCTATTAATACATCATGAACCCGGGCACCATGGAGGCTGCAAGAGAAAAGGATAAACAGCTGTGAGTCAGCTCTCTCTGGGCACTTGATTCCCATCATCACCAGTGTTAGAAACCCTCTCCATTTGCCACTATTATCAATAAAGCATTCATATGTCTACACATTTATGGGATTCTGATAGGTGGCACTGATGGGAATACTTAGATGTTCCTGGGTTTTGCTTTGCAAAGGACCAGCATTCAGTATTTAATTGCTTAGCTTTTGGGGTCAGATAGACCAGAGCTTAAATTCTATCTCTTCAGCTAGGAATTGTGTAATTTTGGGTAAGCCACTTAACCTTATCAGCAACCATTTTCTTATCTGTAAAATGCAGATAATAGTACCTATAACATAGGTTTGTAGTGAGGATTATCAAACCCAACAATTCCATTTTCAGTCTTTTCCACATCAGATGGCATTTTTTTAAGATTTATTTTTATTTGACAGAGAGAGAGAAAGAGAGAAAGAGAGAAGAGAAGAGAAGAGAAGAGAAGAGAAGAGAAGAGAAGAGAAGAGAAGAGAAGAGAAGAGAAGGGAAAGGTCCCAAAGCAGTCTCCATAGTTTCATGTCATTGGTTTTCTACATAGTTTCACTCTAAGGTGGGCGAGGGACTGTGCAGGGCGGGAACTGGGCCAGGGGCCTCCCACATGGGAAGCTCACCTGGCGAGAACTGAACTGGGGAGCACACCCCAGTTCAGCATATAGGTCCACATGGGCCAGGGCTGGATTTGATCCTCAGACCTGGTGGCTACAAGATGAGCACTCAGCTTGCTGAGCCATCCCGGCATCCCCCAGATGGCATCTTGATGTTTCTAATTTCTCAAAACAGAAGCCATAAAATCATCCTTGACTCATTGCTTTCTCTCATACCCTACATTCAGCACATCAGCAAATTCTGTTTGCTTTGCTTTCAGAATAAAACAATCCAACCATTTCTCATCAAGATCCTCCCTGCTTTCCTGGTTCATGCCATCTGTAGTGTTCATGCACCCAGAGTGTTAGTTCACTTATTTTTTTTTAATAGCTTTCTAACTGGTTTGGTTCTACCCTTGCCCTACCTGGTTTATGCTCAATAAATTAACCAGAGTAATCATGTTAAAATGTTACTTGGTCATGTAGTTCCTCTGATCAAACCCTCCAATGGCTGCCCATTTTTCTCAGAATAAAAACCAAAGTCCTTACAATGGTTCTTTACCAGGCCCTATATGATCAGACTCACTGTTAGCTCTGTGCCCTCACTTTTTATTTCTTCTCTCCTCTGCACTCAAGTCCAGTCACAGAAGCCCCCTTGATTTTTGATGAATGTCACAAGTAAACTCCAGCCTTTGTTTCTTTGCCCTGGACTGCCCTCAGCCTGAGATGCTTTTCCCTCTGATAACTGCACAATGACCTGCTTCTACTTCAAGTCTTTGCTCAAACGTCACAGTGATACCAACCCCAGACCACGCCATTAAAAATCTCCCTTGCCCCCTGTCCCTCTACTCTGGACCTTCTTTTACTCAGTTCTACTTTTATTCCCACCCCCCCCACCATCATTTTCTAGCATACTGTACAATTTATTTTTAAAATTGTGTTTGCTGTTCTTTGTCTGTCTTGTCCCACAGGACTATCAGCCCCATGTGGGTAAGGTATTGACTTTTTCCATGTACCTAGAATATGCCAGTATCTGTTACGTAGTGGATGCTCAATACATATTTTTAAAAGAAAGGAATGATGCATGTAAAATCCTGACCACAGTGCCTGGCATGTGAACAGCATTGAATAAATGGAAGTTCTTATTTCTTGGGAAATATCTGAAAAGCTTTTCCTGCCTTGGGTGCCCCTGCCTAGAGCTCTGCAGAGCACCTGTTTGCCCTTCAGAGAATCTGTGCCTCACCATAGCCCTGCGAGGTGAGTGGGGCTGGGATTTCCACCCTCATCTCTCAGAGATGAGCACATAGGCACACAGGGGTGAAGTGACTTATGTAACGAGTGTGTTATAGAAGCAGGCTGAGTAGAGTCTAAGTCTCTCTATTCTAAGTCCAGTGCTCTTTCAACGCTGCCCTGAAAATTAGAAAAAAACAAGAGATGATGTCTTACACCAGGTTCTTAGTTTCCCCAAGCCTGGATTACGTGTTATTCAAACACCCAAAGTGCTGATGTGCACAGGTGCCAAGATAATGTCAATAGTCTAACATGAGACTCATTTATCTACATTACCTTGAAACGAAGATCTGTAAATTTGGGTGACATTGAATTAAATGACAAAGATCAATTACAAGAACTTTCACACAGTAGATAAAAAAAAAAAATCACTGACTCCCCAAAGAGATTGTCAAAGTCTTGTCTTTTTCTGTTACTTGGCTAAAAAAAAAAAGTCAGTTTTGAATAATGTTAAGTTTTACTTGAAATGTTATAATAAATGTACTGGAAATTAAAAAATAAAGACCCAAAACATCTATAATTCTGACACCCTTATAAATCAATAGTTGTCATTTCAATGTTCTCCTCTGTTCTTTGCTTATATGCATGTTATTTTTGCATGGCTTAGCAATATTGTTTAAAATTTAATATGCTCGTGTGCTATACTTTTAAGCTTTAACATTCTGGTGTTTAGAAATACTATATATTTAACAGTTATATAAAATACCATCTGTGTGGGTGGTGTGCCATGGTTCATTTAATAATTCCTCTATTCTTGGATTTGTAGGTTATTTTCAATGTCTTACTGTTTAAATGGTATTGCAGTAAATGTCTTTGCATATGTAGCTTTTTATTCAGGGATCTCCCCTATCCCTGATCTGATAACAATTTCCAAGAATGTTTCTACTAGATTGAAAAAGAAGCCATTATAACTCGTTACATATGGTTCATTTTCTTTTCATTTTTTGCTTCTGTTTATGCTTGGGATGGTTCATCAAGTGGCTAATATACATTGTGTAGACAGGAAATCAGAAAGCAGTTGATCATTACCCCTTGTTAATTTTCTCAAGCCACCCATTTCTATGATAGCCCCATCCTGGAGGTGATACTGTTGGAATTATTTTCTTCTTTAGAAATTTACTCAGTAAATAAGGTGGTTTCTCTGTTTGGAGGACTATGTTGTTATCCTTCAGGTACCTGACCTCTGGTTTAGATTCTGGAGACAGGATCAGATGCAAAGTGGGCTAGACTTGGAGTCAGAAAAGTTGGATTGAAATCTTTGTTATACCATTTATAAAATATACTTTGTAAAGTTCTTTACATAGCAAAGTATATTATCTTTTTATTTAGAGAAAGGAAAAAAATATCAGTTGTTCAAATGTACTTTTAAACTCCCAAAGAGTGTTCTGAGGGTTTAGATCTCAGTTTTGGCTTTTAGTTCTGACCCATTAAAAGGGTATATCCTGTGGTACATGTGAGAGTACATGTTTTCTAGTGGGTTGATTGTATGTGGTAGAAAGAGACCTGGATTTGACTCCAGGGAAATTTGACAACCTCTCTGAAATAGGAATAATAATAGGGCTAAAGAGAGAATTAAATAAGGAAGTACAAGTCAGATTTCTAGCAGAATGCTTGACATTCTGGCATCTGTAATGTGAGTTTTCCCTTCCAACTGCCACATCCCATGAGAAGTTAATAGGCATTTTCACAGATTTTTTTTTTCAGAAGCTTTAAGGGAATGAGATTTTACTATAGCCTCAATGTTTTCAATGTTGTTATCCATGAAGTATTTAGGAGTATTTTAAATAACATTTTCTTATTTCAAGGGCATCTTGAATTATTTCTGGAGATAGGCTGGCTCTTGGCTATATCCAGCAAGTGATAAGTTACACTTCAGCTATTTATTTCAGTATGTTTGCTATACACTGTGTCTTTTCTATTGGGCTGGATAGAATGGATTTATTTTCAAGTCAAGATGAATGCTTATATTCAAGCTTCAGAACTTGAATGAGAATTGCAAGCATTGGTAGTTTAAGAGCATAAATATTACTGCAACTTGTCCATGAGATGGAAAGTAATAACTTCCCTCATCCATTGCAATCCTATCTAAAAAGGTCTTTGTCTTACCTTTGAAAAATGCAACAATTCTTTTATTTCTATACCACTCTAAATTTTATATAATAAATTCATGTGACTTACCTCAACCAGATCAGATCTTACTACACAACCCTAGGGCATTCAGATTTGAAAGGCATTTATTTTTAAACAACCACTATGTGTTCGGTTGGGTTACTAGGCACTCAGGCATGCCCACATAACTTTCTCACGTGATTTTCACTTTCAACAATTGATGAAGGACAGGTGGTTGAAAGCAGAGTAACCAGGACTGAAACTCAGGTCTGGGATTCCCAAGTGCTTTTCTTTCTTTCTCTGTCTCTTTCTCTGTTTCTCTGTTTCTCTCTCTCTTTCTTTTTTTCTTTCTCTCTTTACTTTCTTCCTTCCTTCCTTCCTCCCTCCCTCCCTCCCTCCCTTCCTTTCTTTTTCAATGATCTTTTTCCTCAAGTTGATGGTGTGATGCCCTAGAAAGATCACCAGCTTCAGTCAGAACACTGGGCTCATGGTGGGATGTTGGGAAAGTCACACCCCTTCTCTGGACCTCAAGTACCTCACATGTAAAATAAGGGGCTTAGAGACATTGTGATCTGTCTGCTCTGGTAATTCATGTGTGCAAGGGACAGACCTCTATAATGGAAATATTCTGAAGATGTGCTTTCATTGGACAGGTGTCCAGATTTG
>PVKE010023071.1:0-24972 GCA_004027555.1 Craseonycteris thonglongyai
AAAAGTAATAGAGACAAAAAACATTGTTATTTTCATGCTGTATAAGAACCAGGATTGTTCCACTCACAGGTGGTGTAGGAAGACATGGTTTTGAAATTGAATTAAGCAAGAAGGCATCTTGGAGACTATGCATCCAAATCCTCATTTCACATATGGGGAAAGTGGCCCAAAAGAGATTAGGAGTCTTGGCCAAGGTGACATTGTTAGCAAAATCCAGGTAATTCAGCATTCATTAAATAAATCCGAACACTTACTCTGTCAGGCACTGTATAAAGTTCATTCTACCTTGCCATGTTATTAGATAAATCTATTAACAATCTCTTAAGGTTTCTAAAGGGTTTTAAATGGAAACTAGAAATTTTGGAATATATCCTTTTAACACTAACAGCAAGAAAGTTTAACAATCTTATAAAACATATACTCTTATAACTGTTGGAGATAAATTTAGAACAAAGACCAGGAGGGACCATTAGATAGATTTACATTTGATTACCCTTACTTAGTGGTTGCTACCTGCTGAGGTGCTAGAAATGATGAAATAAATACCTTTTGGATTATCAATGTGACAGCTCTCCATTGGCACAAATAGACAGCAGTTAATGATTCACCCACTGCCATCCCTGGGCTATGTGTGGACATGGAAATGTGGTCTCAAAGATAGGTAATAAGAAAACACTTGTGTTTTTGGCCTTGTGTTGAATTCTTGTAATGAGATTCGGCTATGGACACCAAGGCTCAGAATAATCACAATACCTTAATGAAGTTTACTGCAACATATCTTCTGTAGTTGGAATTTTGAATTTTCCCCTAGACTCTGTTCTATTAAACTCATCTTTAGAAAAGACTCATGATTTGCTAGATTCTATAAATTCAGATTTCATGAACATTCAAACTCTGAAGTTCCTTTATTTTTTATTTTTGAAGGACACTTTAAAGCAGATATAATAATATAAATTATAAGAAAAATGTTTAAACTCATCACAAGCATTCCATCATTTTAGAACCATATATCTGCCTATCAGCAGTTATCACACTAACTCTAAAACTGTTCCTACCAATTTGATAAGAGTCTTGAAAAGTAAGATGGTCATATTTAACTGGCATAAATTAACTATTATGCATAGCTATTTTCAGAAATTGTGGTAGAAACAGTAAATTCTTGAAATTCCAACATTATACACTAAATTTTCTTTTTGATTCTTTTGGAAAGACTAAGCTTCTTCATTCAACAAATATTTTTCAGCATCTACTTACATGCCAAGCATGGCTGGGCTAGAGATGCCAGGCTGGGTAAGACGGTCTGCACCTTCAAGGAGGCATATGACTATACTCGTGGCTGCACAGCACTGGCTCCACCAGCAAAAACAGGAAGAACTTGACAATAGGCTTGTCTTTTTTAGCATCACAGTGAAAATATTTCATGGTAACAGGAGACTAGAACCCTTGGATTTTTTTTTTTTTTACACACTTTTATTTGGGGAATTTGAGTGGTTAAAAAATATTTAACTTGAAGAACTGTCTCTCTGTCTGTCTCTGTCCAAAAGAATAAAATAAATCTTAAAAAACAAACAAACTATGGGTTCCAGTATGATATGCCTTGCAATAAAAATGGATCTACTCTGTTAATACAAATGTATTTTAATCTATTTTAAAGACTGTTAAAATTTGGCTATTTGGGATTTTGAGATGATCTATGGTTTAGCCTTTTCTCTGATCTACAGGTAGTCAATACAGTGTTTCCTTAAGTGTGTTCAAGAGAACACCAATTCTAGAGAGTGTTAGTAGACTTATACAAAAAGAGTTAAGGGCCAATTACTTTATGAAATATTATATCTATTTACTATAGGACTTCAGAAACTTCTTGGTGACTAAAAGAGGAAGATAGGGTGTGCATCATCACCCAAATATTTAATCAAAAACTTTTTTTATGTAGTGAATTCAAGTTATTCAGAAAAATAATTGGAAGTTTGTTCTAAGCATAAACACTAACTTCTGCATTTTAGAGGGACCCCAGATAAAACAAATAAAGTCAACTGAGCATTCATTATGTGCCACGCACTGTTCTAAGAACTTTACATGCATTCACTCATTTAATATTCAGAACAACCTTATGAAATAGATATGGTCATTCCCATTCCATAGAAACTATCCAAGTTCATATGGCCAAGAGGTGACAGAATGATGATTCAAACCCACACTTCGTTAACTAAGCCTCTACTGTTTGTACGGTGCTAGGATCAGGTCTAACTTTGTCTAATCTTGCACCAGTGTTAACTGCGTTAATTGTAGGATGATCATACATACCATTTTGAATGGGACAGTACTGTGTTTTTTATGTTTCCTGACCATCCCATAATTTTAATATAAATGCCAATTTTGTCCCATTGTTAATATTTTGTAAAAAATTGAACGTGGGTTGTTTGTTTATCATTAGGTTCTATGCTAATCAATACATGCAGTGAAACTACTAGTGTGATGAAAGAAGTTCCATTTACTTTATCCAGTCAGGGCTAGGTTTCTTTCTTTTTTTTTTTTAATATATTTTTATTTATTTATTTATTTTTGACAGACAGAGAGAGAGAGAGAGAGAGAGAGAGAGAGAGAGAAAGAGAGAGAGATAGAGATACAGAGACAGAGAGAGAACTGAACTGGGGGAGCTCCCAGTTCAGCATATGGTTCTGCACAGGCCAGGGCCGGGATTCAATCCTTGGTCCCTGGCACTGCAAAGTGAGCGCTTAACCCACTGAGCCATCCTGGGGGCCAGGTTTCTTGAGCTAATGATGATCACATGCTATCCCTTGCTTGTCAGCAGTGTCAGGGAATTCAAGGGGGCAGTTGCTCAGCCTCTTTCAGTATGTGGGAACCAGAAGGGTATCAAGGCACATGAACTGAACAAGCTAACCTGGCTGTTTGCTTCCATCAGGTTAGGGGTGTGAAATGTAATGACTGAGTATTACTGGTATTTCTACCATCATTCCACCCATAGAGATTCTTTCTGCTCTACATTCAGTTTGACTTATACTTTTCACATTTTTGTTCAATAGGCTCTTAGCTCTTGTTTGTTTGTTTGTTTGTTTTTTATTATAGAAGAATTCTCCACTGGGACATTAGCATATGCTAGCTAATTCATTCCTTTTTCATGCTTTTTGGTGTATGTTTATTATTTTTCACAGTCTAACCACTGTAGTCCTGCATTAGAGTATTCAGTGTAGTATGCCATATTTTTTTTACTGTGATCTTTTATAGTATTTTATTGATATATGCAAGAGATCAAATGTTTACATACCAAACTTACTTTACTTTAATTGAAAAAGATAATATTTCAGCTACAGAAGTATCTGTAAACTTTGAAAATCTTGTAAACAATTTAGAGTCCAGAAAAAGTGAAGTGTTTGTAACTGCTGATGTCAAAAAACAACTGAAAATAATAGTAGATCAGCAGAAATTAATGAGGCTAAGTTTTTTGAAGTAATTCAGAATGTCTATGAAACCAGCTTAGAATATATCAGCAAGTGAAAATGCAGTGTAGGAACCACTGAGAAGTTCAAATGAGTGCTATTAAGGAAATACAGCACAGCCTGAATAAGGAACTCATCACACACAGAGAACCAGAAGAAACTCTCATATTCGATCAGTGGACCTTCATAAAATTTGCAATTGAGAGGCAGTTGGATACATGAAATAAAGAAAACATTTCTGTCTCTGATAAATGTGTAAATTTTTTTTTCTAAAATGAGTGAAAAATGTCTAGGCTTGTAAGACTTTGGTAATATTGTAGAGTTTATTCTTTGTCTTCCAGGAAACACAGCACCTGTGGAAAAAATATTTTCTGTTATAAACAGTATGTGGTCAAAGGATAAATCTAAATTAAATGTTGAGACAATGAGGGCTATGTTAGTTGTAAAGCAAAATTGTATCATGGAGTGTGAGAAGTATTATGATAAGGTGTTGAAAGACTGAAATTATTTAGTGTAAGATTACTTCATTGGTAAAATATTCATAGTATGATCGTGGTGAAATACACTCCCCTTCTATGTCTACATAATTTTTGCATGAGTTCTGTCGCTGAAGAATAATTGTAAGTTCATTATGTTTATGTGATAAAAGTTTTGTTATCACCTTACATTTTCATGAATGTGGAATATTACATAACTCCATCCTGCTTTTGTCACCCAATATTCCAATTTTGTCTCAAGGAAATATGGCCAGCTTAGTTAATCATTGTTGCTTTATAGAATGTTTTCATGTCCTATAGACTTTTGCCCCCTGTATTCTTGTTTTCCTAGATTTTGATAGCTATTTTCATTTGTTTATTCTTCCAAGAGCACCTGTAGAACAATTTGTCAAATTCCAAAAATAAGATAAAAATTCTTTTGGGACTTTGATTGCAATTGTGTTAAAATTCTAAACTAATATGCGATAAAATGAAATTTTATGGAAAGCTGGGATGGCTCAGTGGGTTAAGCACTCACTTTGCAGCAACAGGGACCGAGGATTGAATCCCGGCCCCAGCCCGTGCGGACCCATATGCTGAACTGGGAAGTTCCCCCAATTCAGTTCTCTCTCTGTCTCTGTCTCTGTATCTCTCTCTCTCTCTCTCTCTGTCAAATAAATAAATAAATAAATAAAACTTTTAAAAAAATGAAATTTTAAGATATTCAGTCTTCCCATCCAAGAATATGAACATTCAGTCTTCTTTTTTTCTTTTTTTATTGTTAAATTTAATGGGGTGACATTGATTGATAACAATTAGATAGTTTCCAGATGTACAAGTCCACATCACATCACCCATGCATCATATTATATGTCCACCACCCAGAATCAGCTCCCCTTCCATCACCATATATCTGGTGTCCACTCCCACCCACCCCCAACTCTCCCTCCCCCCTCCTCACCCCTCCCCAGGTAACCACCAAACTATTGAGTGTGTCCATAAGGCTGGTGCCCACTCCCACCTCCCCTCCCACTCTCCGCCTTCCCCTTTCCCTCAGTCAATCATCCAGCTATTGAGTGTGTCCATAGATCACTGTATCTTTGTTACTTTCAGTTTCATATTCCACCTATAAGTGAGGTCATATGTTTCCTGATTCTTTCAGTCTGACTTATTTTGCTTAATAAGATGGTCTCTAGGTCCATCCATATTGTCACAAATGAGTGTATTTCATCATTTCTTATCACTGAGTAGTGTTCCATTGTGTAAGTGTACCACAACTTCTTTATTCAGTCATTTATTGAAGGGCAGTTTGGTTGTTTCCATGTTCTGGCCACTGTGAACAGTGCTGCGATGAACATGCGGGTACAAACATCTTTAAAGATTAAGGTTTTCAGGTTTATTGGGTAGATACCCAGTAGAGGGATGGCTGGGTCATATGGTAATTCCATTCGTAATTTTTTGAGGAATCTCCATACAGCCTTCCATAGTGGTTGTACCAGTTTACATTCCCACCAGCAGTGTATGAGCGTTCATTTTCCTCCACAGCCTCTCCAGCACTTGTTATCCCTTGTCTTGTTGATTATAGCCATTCTAACAGGTGTAAGATGGTATCTCATTGTGGTTTTTATTTGCATCTTCCTAATTGCTAGTGAAGTGGAGCATTTTTTCATATATTTGTTGGCCATATGTATGTCTTCATGAGAGAAGTGTCTGTTAAGATCATCTGCCCATTTTTTAATTGGATTGCTTGTTTTTTCCTTGTTGAGTTGTACAAGTTCTTTGTATATTTTTGATATTAGTCCCTTATCAGAGGCATTGATTGCAAACATTTTCTCCCAGTTGGTTGGTTGACTCTTTGCTTTGTTGATGGTTTCCTTTGCAGTGCAGAAGCTTTTTAGCTTGATAAGGTCCCATTTGTTTATTTGTGCTTTTACTTCCCTTGCCAATGAGGTCAGATTCATAAAGTCCTCCCTGAATCCCAGGTCCACAAGTTTAGTGCCAATGTTTTCTTCTATGCAATTTATTGTTTCCTTTCTTATTTGGAGGTCTTTAATCCATTTTGAGTTAATTTTGGTATATGGTGAGAGATCACAGTTCACATTCAGCCTTTTGCATGTGGTTTTCCCATTTTCACAGGACCATTTACTGAAGAGGCTTTCTTTTCCCCCACTGTATATTTTTCGATCCTTTATCAACAATAATCTGTCCATAAATTTGTGGGTTTATTTCTGGGTTTTCAATTCTGTTCCATTGGTCCGTGGGTCTATTTTTCTGCCAATACCAAGCTGTTTTGATTACTGAGGCTTTGTAGTACAGATAAAAGTCAGGCAGTGAGCTGCCCCCAGCTTTATCCTCTTTTCTTAGGATAGCTTTGGCGATTCGTGGTCTTTTGTGGTTCCATACAAATTTGATGATTTTTTTTATCTATTTCTTGAAAGAATGACTGTGGGATTTTGATGGGAATGGCATTGAGTCTGTATATTGCTTTGGGGAGTATGGCCATTTTAACTCTGTTAATTCTTCTAATCCATGAACATGGAATGTCTTTCCATTTCTTTGTGTCCTCTTTAATTTCTTTTAAGAGTGTCTTATAGTTTTCAGTGTATAAGTACTTCATGTTCTTTGTTAGATTTATTCCTAGGTATTTTATTTTTTTTTGTTTGCAATGTCAAAGAGAATGGATCTTCTCATCTCTCTTTCTGAAGTTTCATTGTTGGCATACAAAAATGCAGTTGATTTTAGGACATTGATTTTGTAGCCTGTGACTTTACTGTATTTGTCTATTATTTGTAATAGCTTCCTGATAGAGTCTTTAGAGTTTTCTATATACAGGATTGTGTCATCTGCAAAGAGTGACAGTTTAACTTCTTCTCTCCCGATTCTAATACCTTTTATTCCCTTCTCTTGTCTAATTGCTCTGGCTAGAACTTCCAGAACTATGTTGAACAGCAGTGGTGATAGGGAGCATCCCTGTCTTGTTCCTGATTTTAGGAAAATAGGTTTCAGATTTTCCCCACTCAGTGTAATACTTGCTGGGGGTTTGTCATATATGGCCTTTATTATGTTGAGGTACTTTCCTTCAATTCCCATTTTATTCAGTGTTTTTATCATAAATGGGTGTTGCATCTTGTCAAATGCTTTTTCTGCATCAATTGAGATAATCATGTGGTTTTTCTCCTTTGTTGGGTTTATGTGCTGGATTACATTGATTGATTTACATATGTTGAACCATCTTTGTACCCCTGGGATGAATTTCACTTGGTCATGGTGAATACTCTTTTAATGCATTGTTGCATTCTGTTAGCTAAAATTTTATTTAAGATTTTTACAGCAGTGTTCATCAGTGAGATTGGCCTATAGTTATCCTTTTTGGTATTGTCTTTCCCAGGTTTTGGTTTTAGGGAGATATTAGCTTCATAGAAAGAGTTGAGTAGTACTGCCTCCTCTTGAATTTTCTGGAGTAGTTTGAGGTGGACAGGCATTAGTTCTTCCTTGAATGACTGGTAGAATTCATTGGTAAAGCCATCTGGTCCAGGCCTTTTTTCCTTTGGGCAGGTTTTGGATAACTATTTCAAGTTCTTTAAGGTTGATTGGTCTATTTAGGTTATCCAAATCTTCTTGGTTCAGTTTAGGTAAACTATATGTCTATAGAAATTTGTTTATTTTCTCTAGATTGTCAAATTTGTTGGCATAGAGTCTTTCATAATCATCTCTTATGATTGTTTGTATTTCTGCAGTATCAGTTGTGATCTCTCCCCTATCATTCCGTATCCTGGAAATATGAGATTTTTCTCTTTGCCCTTTGGTGAGCTTAGCCAGTGGTTTGTCAATTTTATTAATTTTTTCGAAGAACCAGCTCTTTGTGGCAATAATTTTATCTATTGTTTTTCTGTTCTGAATTTCATTAAGTTCTGCTTTAATTTTTATTAATTCTTTTCTTCTGCTGGCTTTGGGGTACCTCTGTTCTTCTTTTCCTAGCTCTATAAGATGAGTTGTGAGGGTGTTTACTTGTAGTTTTTCTTGTTTCTTGAGATAGGCCTGTAATTATATAAATTTCCCTCTTAATGCTGCTTTCGCTGTGTCCCAGAAATTTTGGTATGTCGTTTTTTCATTGTCATTTGTTTCTTCAAATTTTTTAATCTCTTTTTTGTTTTCTATTTGACCCAGTCACTTTTTAATAGAATGTTGTTCAATCTCTATGTATATGTGGTTCTCTCTGCACTTGATCTTTTGCAATTGATCTCTAGCTTCAATGCTTTTGGTCTGAGAATACACTCAATATGATTTGGATGACCTTAAATTTGATGAGGTTGTATTTAAGTCCCAGGATATGGTCTATCCTTGAAGATGTTCTATGTGCACTAGAGTAAAGTGTATATCCCTGTGTTGCAGGATGGAATGACCTGTAAATGTCAATTATGTCCATTTCCTATAATGTATTATTTAAAGCTGTAATTTCCTTATTGATTTTCTGCTTGGATAATATGTCCAATGTTGTCAGGGGTGTGTTTAGATTTCCTACTATAGTTGTATTTTTGTCAAATTCTCCTTTTAGGTCTGTTAGTTATTGCTTTATCAATTTTGGTGCTTCCTAATTGGGGTCATATATATTGATGAGTGTCATGTTTTCTTGGTGTATTGTCCCTTTTATCAAAATGAAATGTCCATCTTTATGTCTGATTATTTTTTTTATTCTGATGTCTATTGCATCAGAAATATCAGTATGGCCACTCCAGCTTTTCTCTGACTGAGATTTGCCTGGAGTATTGTTTTCCATTTTTTTACCCTGAATCTATGTTTGTCTCTGTGGCTGAGGTGTGTCTCTTGTAGGTAGCATATGGTTGGATTTTGTTTTTTAATCCAGTCTGCTACCCTGTGCCTCTTTATTGGTGAATTCAGTCCATTTACATTCAGGGTGATGATTGATATATGAGGATATCCTTTATTCATTTCTTCTTTTCTTTTTATTTTTTTGTTGTTCCAACTTTTCTCCATTTATTTTGATTTCTTGATTTAGGCTGAATAGCTTTATTTAGTATTTCTTGGATTGCCAGTTTTGCACTGGAGAATTCCCTCAGCTTCTGTATATCTGAAAAGACCTTAATTCCTACTTTATATCTAAACGTTAATTTTGCTGGATAGTTAATTCTTGGCTGTAAATTTCTCTCTTTTAATATTTTGAAGATTGGGCTCCACTCCCTCCTAGCTTGCAGAGTTTCTGCTGAGATGTCTGGTGACAGCCTGATAAGTTTTCCTTTGAAAGTTATATTTTGTTTTTCCCTGGCAGCATGGTGGATTTCTTTGTCTTTGGTTTTTGTCATCTTCAGAACAATGTGCCTTGAAGAAGATCTGCTAGGGTCTAGGTAGGTAGGACTCCAGTTTTCTTCTTGAATTTGCGGTTCTAGTTCTTTCCATAGGTTAGGAAATTCTCATCCACTATTTGTTTTAGTAGACTCTGAGAAGATTTCATCTCGCTTCCTTCTGGTACCCCTATTATTCTAATATTGTTCTTTCTGATGGAGTCAGAGTTCTTGTAGGGCTCTTTCATTTTTCTTGATTCTCATTTCCCTTTCTTCTTCCCTCTGTGACATTTCCATGTTTCTATCTTCGATTTCACTGATTCTTTCCTCTAGCTGGTTAGCCCTGTTTTCTATGCTGGTCAATTCTTATTTCAGCTCTCCCATGATGTCTTTAATTTCGAGGAGTTCCTTTTGGTTCTGTTCTAACTTCTCAATTTTATTGGTAAGGAACTCATTTTGCTCAGAAAATTTCTTGTTGAGGTCATTTAACTGTGTCTGGGTACTTTGCCAGCATTGAGTGAGGTCTGTGAGTGTCTTGAATATTGCAGCCCTGAATTCTGTTTCACTTAGATTTGATTCCAAGTGTGCAAGCTCCTTTTCTAAGAAATGCCGATGATCTTCTGGAGGGGCTTCGGATTCTTAAGGTGTGCATTGTGTTTGATATGGTTCTTTTTGCTTTACACATAAGTATGTTTTCCCTCGGGGAGTTTGCCTATCAGACGGGCTTCTTTTTATTTTTTCTTATGGGCTCAGTTGTGGGAGGAGGAGATTTTGGGAGAGGGTTGGGGGAAGCAGTCAGTTTCTGTGTCCTGGGGTTGCTCTTCAGGTTGCTGTCTTAGCTGTTAGAAGGCAGGGTAGTAAAGGTTTGGGAGAGGGGTGGGGGTGTGTGAGTAGGAGCTAGGGTGGGCCTTAGACAAATAGCAGATTTCTCTGGAAGCAGGGGCGCTGGTGATTTAGTATGGGTGGAGTGCACCTGCTCGGATCCTTTTCCCCTTTGTTCTGCTTTTGCTTTAACTGGGTCTGTAAGCCAGTGTGGCTTGGCAGAGGCTTGGGCTGAAGCTCGGCTGGCAGCTCTGCTGGGTCTCAAAGACCTCCAGATTCACTCTAAGCACGTCTAATGAAGCTGAGCATGCTGCCTCCATGTCCACTTTAGCCGGTGCCCTCACTCCAAGAACCCTGTCTTCAAAAGTGCTCCCTCACAGTCAACTCTAGGAGTTCAGCTGTGTCTCCTCTGTAAATCAGGTGTGCTTAGCTGCTGTGGGCTGGTGCCCTGCTCTCTCCTTGTCTGCCCAGGAAGTACAGCCGCCCTGCTCCACAGTCCCTGCTCCACCTCAGGCTCCGTGATCTGATTAAGGCACCGCATGCTGCCCCTTGAATTTGGATGTTAAATTGTCCACAGTCTTGTGGGGATTCCACTCTCCTTAGGTCTGGGCTTCCACCCGCCCTCAATCTAGCTCCACTTTGACCGTAGCCCCCCAAGCCCCCTTTGTTTTTGCCAGCCCTGGGCCACGCTCCACGTCCTTGTCCCCGAACTGCTTCTTCCCCTTTCCTCTCCCGCTCTCCCCTTTTTCCTCTAACCTTTGGGTGTTGTTCTGCATTGTATTGTTCTCTTAGTTGAGGGTGCTTCTCAGGGTTTTCCCTGTGGATTCCCCTTTGTTCATAAGTCCCTTCCCAGGTAGGAATTGGGGTTCTCCTCTAATGCCACCATCTTTACCCTTCCAAATTTCCCATCTTTAGTCTTGGGTCTCTCTGTTCAAAGTCTAAGAAAATAAATGCTGATTTTTTTTTTATATTTTTATTTATTTATTTTTTGACAGAGAGAGAGAGAGAGAGAGATACAGAGACAGAGACAGAGAGAGAACTGAACTGGGGGAACTCCCAGTTCAGCATGTGGTTCCGCACGGGCCGGGGCCGGGATTCGATCCTCGGTCCCCGGCGTTGCAAAGTGAGCGCTTAACCCACTGAGCCATCCCGGCTTCCCAAATGCTGATTTTTTTTGCCTTCTTATTTTATCAACATTCTTGGGGCCTGTAACTGGCCAAAGCCAAATTCAGTAACAAAGTATATTTTTAATTGGCCTGGTTAGCAAGTATTTTAAGGAGCTAAAACTTTTCACATCAGCTAGCACAAATGCATATGACATTATGCTTTTAATCTGGAAAAACTGGGGGAAGCTGGGATGGCTTAGTGGGTTGAGTGCTCACTTTGCAACCCCATGTACCAAGGATCAAGCCCCGGCTCTGGCCCATGCAGACCCATATGCTGAACTGGGGTGTGCTTCCCATGCAGGAAGCCTCCAGTTCAGTTCTCACCCCCTGGTTTGGCCCCTGGCTTGAGGGGCATGTCTCCCATGCAGGAGATCCCAGCCCAGTTCCTGCATTGCACCACCCCACCCACCTGTGTGGAACAAAACCATGTTGAAACTAATGATGTACAACTATGGAGACTGCTCTGGGCCCTCCCCCTTTCTCTCTGTCTCTGTTTCTGTCTCTCTCTGTCTCTGTCAAAAACAATAAAATAAATCTTTTTTAAAATCTGGAAAAATTGCTTGGAAAATTGCATAATGGTGTGTATATACCTGAACTGACTGTGCTCACAAGGAAAAATACGTAATTTATCTAAGCATAGTAAACACTTCAGAGTTTAGTTTTCAGAGTAGAAATGTCTCACATAAATACATGTACAATTCTACATTACATTGTCTATGCATTGCATTATGTGCTCACCACCCATAATCAGCTCTCTTTCCATCACCACGTATTTGATGCCCCCTCCCTACTCCTCACCCCCCAAATTAGTGTCTTGGATTTCTTTAGATAAATACCCAGAAGTGAAGTTGCTGTGTCCTTTGTCTCTTGTTATAGCATTTGTTTTATAGTCTATTTTGTCTGATATAACTATTGCTACCCTATTTTTGTTTTGTTTTCATTTGCAAAAAATTTTTTTCCATCCCTTTATTTTCAATCTGTGTCAATCTTTTGATCTGAAGTGGGTCTGTTGTAGGCAGCATATGTGTGGGTATTGTTTTCTTCTCCATTCAGCCTCTCTATGTCTTTTGGTTTGAGCACTTAATCCACTTACATATAAAGTAGTTATTGATAGGTATTTGTTTTAGCTATGTTATTTTCCATCTTTATATTCTCCCCCCCACCTCCCTCTTCTTATTAAAGAAGTCCCTTTAACATTTGTTGAAATAGTGGTTTGGTGGTGATGGACTTCTTTAGTTTTTTCTTGTCTGGGGAACTTTTTACCTATCCTTTGATTTTGAATTATAGCCTTGCAGGATACAGTAATCTTGTGGGGGTGGGGGTTACCTTTAATTTTCATTATATTGACTATGTCATGTCAATCCCTTCTGGCCTACCAAGTTTCTGTTGAGAAATCAGCTGATAGTTATATGGGAGCTCTCTTGTAGGTAACTATCTGTCTTTCTCTTGCTGTTTTTAAGATTTTCTCTTTGTCTTTAAGCTTTGACATTTTAATTGTGATGTGTCTTGATGTGGGTCTGTTTGGACTCATCTTGTCTGGGACCCTCTGCTTCCTGGGCTTGCATGTCTATTTTTTTCACTAGGTTATGGAAGTGTTCTGTCATTATTTCTTCAAACAGGTTTTCAATTTCTTGCTCTGTCTCTTCTTCTGGTACCTCTATGATGCATATGTTGTTATATGCCTAATGCTTTCCCAGAAGCCCCTTAATCTATCCTCATTTTTGGTGTTGTTTTTTCTTTTTGCTGTGTCAATTGGGTGTTTTCTACTACCTTAACTTCTAAATCACTGATTTGATCTTCTGCTTCATCTCATCTACTGTTGATTTCCTCTATTATGTTCTTTATCTCAGTTATTGTATTCTTCATTTCTGACTGGTTCCTCTTTATGTTTTCAATCTCTATTTTCATGTTTCCTATCTCTTTGTTAAAGTTCCCACTGAGGTCATCTACTCTTCCCCTAAGTTCATAGAACGTCCTTATAGCCATTGTTCTGAATTTGGCATCCGGTAGATTGCTTTTCTTTATTTTGTTTAGTTGTTTTTATGAAGTTTTATTTTTCTCTTTTATTTGTTTCCATGTTTTGGTTGCCTCCTTGTGTTTGTTTCTATGTTTTGGTAGGGCTGTTACATCTCCCAGTCTTTGCAGAGTGGCCTTTTATAGTAGATGTCCTGTGAGGCCCAATGGTTCAGTCCCCCTGGTCACTTGAGCCAGGTGCTTCAGGAGTGTCCCTTTTGTGGGTGGGTGTGCCCTCCCATTGTAGTTGAACTATGATTACTGTTGACATGTCAATTAGAGGGAATTAGCCCTCAGGCTTATTGGCTATCAGGATTGGCCATAATTACAACAGAGGAGCTGTTGTGCAAAGCCTGACTCCACAGAGCCGAATTTATTTTAGCGGGGCTCTGGTGGATGTTGAGGTTACCCTTTGGGCATGTCATTTGTGAAGGTGGTTGGGTGATGCTCTGGTGTGGTCTGAAACTGGTCACCATGTATGTTGGTTCTGGCCTCTTGGGAGGGGCTGTGTTGCAGGCCAAGGTCAGCTTCTGCCTGTACCCTGACTAGGGCCACCTGGTATGAGCTACAAAGTGATCTTCAGATGTTTACCACTTGTGCTGAGTTTAGAGTCACTTAGCAAGAGGTACAGGGCACACTGAGGCTAGATGCTACCCTTTTGGGGTTTACAAACCTTTGAGAGATTTTAGGAAAGTCTGCACCATAAGCCAACACAGGTCATTTGTATGGAAAAGCCCCTGAAAGTGGCTTGGGTGGGCCAGCAAGTTGGGTGAGGCAGGATCTCAGAAAATCACCAAGGCAGGGCTAACTGTGTTAGCCAGGTTGATGGAGATTCAGACTGGCACATACCTGTGCCTGCAGGCTGGGTGGTGGGAGGGCTCAACAAAGGAACAATAGCTTCTGCCAGTACTGATGTCTGGGAGAAAGCTGTCCCTCCAACTTTGGCCCTTAAGTCAGAAAATTTATTTTCTTCCTGTATATCTCTGGTGCTTTTCCAGCTACTTTTCCAGCACTGGAGCTCAAAGTGAGTGAGTCATCATTAAGTAAGTCTATGTATTGGTCTTTTAAGAGGAATGCCTGAGTCTCCAATAGTCCTCTGCCTCACTCAGCCATAATTCTCCCACCCACAAGTTATGAGGACTTCTTTTCCCAGCATTGGAACCCTGGACTGGGGAGTCTAGTGTTGGACTGGGAATCCTCACTCCTCAGGGGAGAACCACTGCTGCTGAGATGTCACTCCAATTTTTAACCACTACACATGGGAGTAGGATCAGCATGTTCTGCTTTTCCACTTCTCCTACCAGTCTTGTGGCTTCTTCTGTATATACTTAGATATTAGGACTTCTGTTCATCTACATTTCAGGTGGTTCTCAATGATGGTTGTTCTGTAGTTTAGCTTTAATTTTGATGTGGTTGTGGGAGAGATGAGCACAGTGTTTACCTACTCCACCATCTTGACCAGAAGTTGAATATATTATTTTTAAAACTGAAAAACAACTTCATCATTTCAAAAATAGTAGGAATGTGTGCTGATTATAACATAGCCAAAACATTACATTCTGATCCATGGGCAGTGAAGATTCTATTTTCCTTTTTTCTTCCCACTGTGCATTGTTTTTTTATTCCTCCTGTTATCCATGATTAATACTTGTTTTCTCAGGGTTGTAGCTTCATGTTTTTTGGCTGTCACTTCCTACCGAAGTTCTTTGCTATTGCCACATCTCTAAGAGGATCCCAGCAACTTACACCCTTTATTTTTTATAGGAACTGATTTTTTTCTCATCCACTGAGCTAATTCCATTTAAATTTAATGAACTTTCAGTCTCTGGATTCCCTTATTTTAACCAATTGTTCTTTTTAACTAAATTTGCACACTAATTCCTAAGCAAACCAGACTTGCATGCATAATTTAGATTGGTAGCTGCACTGCTAATCATAAAGTTGTCCTGAAAAAGATGGCTCTAACTTCCAGACACTTGTGAAAATTGAAGTGAACTAGACACCATTCTGTAGAATCTGGACAAGTCCAACTATTTGGGGGAGTAGGTAGCCTCAGGTACACAGAAATGAATTAGGATTCATGATAATCCTGTTTATGATATATTTTCCTCAATTGTCTGTAAGTGTCCTCTTCCAGTAGATAGGACTATGTTGATATAGATAGAAATATAGATGTAGATATTTTTTTTAAGATTTACTTTTATTGCTTTCTTTTTTTATTGTTAAATTTATTGGAGTGATTGGAGTTATTCGCTGATAACAATTACATTGGTTCCAGGTGTACAATTCCACATTAAATTGTCAATGCATTGCATTATGTGCTCACCACCCAGAATCAGCTCTCTTACCATAACCACACATTTGATGACCCTTTCCTACTCCCTACAGCCCCCAGCTCTCCCACCCACCTTCTCCTTTACCCTCAGGTAACCACTAAACTATTGACTGTGTCCATGAGTCTTTGTTTCTTTGTTACTTTCAGTTTTATATTCCACCTATAAGTGAGGTCATTTGTTTCTTGATTCTTTCAGTATGACTTATTTCACTTAATAAGATGTTTTCAAGGTCTGTTCATGTTGTCACAATTTGCTGTATTTCATCTTTTCTTATCGCTAAGTAGTATTCCATTGTGTAAATGTATCAGTCATCTGGTACATTTATCCAGTCATCTACCAAAGGACATTTTGGTTGTTTCCATGACTTGGCCACCATGAACAATGCTGCAATGAACATTGGGGTACATATATCTTTATAAATTAAGGTTTTCAGATTTGTTGGGTAGATACACAGAAGAGGGATTGCTGGGTCATATGGCAATTTTATTCCTAATTTTTTGAGGACTCTCTATACTGCCTTCCATAGTGGTTGTACCAATTTACATTCCCACCAGCAGTGTATGAGGGTTCCTTTTTGTCCACAGCCTCTCCAGCACTTGTTATTCCATATCTTCTTGATTATAGCCATTCTAACAAGTGTGAGGTAGCATCTCATGATTTTAATTTGCGTTTTCTTAATTGCTACGGATGTTGGGCATTTTTTCATATATCTGTTGGCAGCTTGTATGTCTGCATGGGAGAAGTGTCTGTTTAGGTCTTCAGCCCATTTTTTAATTGGATCATTTGTTTTATTGTTGTTGAGTTGTATGAGTTCTTTATATATTTTAGATATTATCCCCTTATCAAAAACATTGTTTCCAAGCATTTTCTCTCATTTAGTTGGTTTCCTTTTTACTTGGTTGTTGGTGTCCTTTGCTGTACAGAAGCTTTTTAGTTTGATATAGTCCCATTCATTTATTTTTGCTTTTACTTCCCTTGCCTTTGTGGTCAAGTTCATAAAGTGCTCTCTGAGCCCAAGGTCTGTAAGTTTAGTACCAGTGCTTTCTTCTATGCAGTTTATTGTTTTGAGTCTTAGGTGAAGGTCTTTAATCCACTTTGAGATAATTTTGTTATATGGTGAGAGGTCACAGTGCAGATTCATTCCTTTGCATGTGTTTTTTCCAATTTTCCCAGCCCACTTACTGAAGAGGCTTCCTTTTCCCCATTGTATATTTTTTCCTCCTTTGTCAAAGATTATCTGTTTATATATTTTTGGGTTTATTTCTGGGTTTTTTATTCTGTTCCATTGGTCGGTGTATCTATTTGCCCTTACCAAGTTGTTTTAATCATTGATGCCTTGTAGTATAGATTGAAGTCAGGAAGCATGATGCCTTCAGCCTTATTCTTTTTTGAAGAAGTGTTATGGTGATTCGGGGTCTTTTGTGGTTCCATGAAACTGATGATATTTAAAATCTATTTCTCAAAAGAATATCTGGAGGCGCTGCAGAGACGTGTGGACTAACGCGCCCCTGCCGCTGCTGCCCCAGGCCCCTGTAGTCACCCTGCTTCCTTGAGCCTGGGGCGGAACCGGCCAGCTGGGGCGTCTCATTGTCGCACGGACTGGCTCTCCCGGCAGCTCCGGGCGCCTGGGACCCCCGCTCGGCCGCTCGCCTGCAGCCAGCCGGCCGCACACGTCCCCAGAGCTGGGCCTAAGGCAGGCGGCGGCTCGGCGTGGCCAGGCTGGGCTCGGCGGCGTCCCCATGGCCGCGGCCGGCTGGCAGGACGGCTCCGGCCAGGAGAAGTACCGGCTCGTGGTGGTCAGCGGAGGCCACGTGGGCAAGTTGGCGATCACGATCCAGTTCATCCAGTCCTATTTTGTAACGGATTATGATCCAACCATCGAAGATTCCTACACAAAGCAGTGCGTGATAGATGACAGCAGCCCGGCTAGATATTCTGGACACAGCAGGACAAGAAGAGTTTGGAGCTATGAGAGAACAGTATATGAGAACTGGCGAGGGTTTCCTGTTGGTATTTTCAGTCACAGATAGAGGCAGTTTTGAAGAAATCTATAAGTTTCAAAGACAGATTCTCAGAGTAAAGGATCGTGATGAATTTCCGATGATTTTAATTGGTAATAAAGCAGATCTGGACCATCAGAGACAGGTAACACAGGAAGAAGGACAGCAGTTAGCGCGACAACTGAAGGTAATATACATGGAGTCGTCAGCAAAGATTAGGATGCATGTAGATCAAGCTTTTCATGAACTTGTTTGGGTTATAAGGAAATTTCAAGCGCAGGAATGTCCTCCTTCACCAGAACCAACGCGGAAAGAAAAAGACAAGAAAGGCTGCCATTGTGTCATTTTCTAAGAATCCCTTGAGTTTTAGCTACCAACTGCCAGGAAAAGCCCTCTTCTTCTCCTCTCCTTACGGTTTACATCACGTTGGTACCTTTCTAGCCTTAGACAAATGATCACCATGGTAGCCTTAGAATAAGAAGCTGGCTAATCCTTTCTCTGAAGCTAATCCTAAAATCATTTCAAGACAAATTTAAAGGAAACACTAAGGCTACTACGAAGATTATCTGATTATTTTAAAATATATATCTGTGTACACAGACACATTCTTTTTAAAGGGCTTTCATTTTAATAGGGATGAATCAGTTTTGGAACCTAAGCTGTTTGCCAAGTTGAAGTCATAGGTTATAAAATAACTTTTAACTTCTGGAATCATACTGCCTAACTGTTACTCTAAATAGAAACAGGGAATTTTTTTTTAATGTGAATTTTTGCTTGTCTCTAAAAATTTTTATGTCACCTTCAGTTAACCTTAAATACACTGAATTGAATCCTCAAAAGTGACACATCTCAGACCTTTACTAATGCTACAGCCTTTGTTTTCCAGTGGCCAAAATACCAAAATGTCTATTGTATTTATAGATTAAACACTGCTTAAAAAGCCTTTATTATTACTCATAAATTTAAGGATGGTAATGTTCTATGTGGCCAAACATTTGGACTCATTCTGGATTTAGGCATTTCAGTGTTCTTGATTTTCTAATTTAACTCTTTTCACAACCATGTTGAGAGTAAAAATATAAATAATTTCTGTCTGTCTTCCTTGTTAAGTATTTCTGGATAAGGGATTCAAGAAAACTAAAATTGTTTTTGTTTGTAATATAAAATAATGGAATTGATCTGTCCAGGGTCAGAGATGATTAATGTTTTTGCTATATACTTTTATACATTATTTTCTTATCAAACTAGTTAACAAGTATATTTATGTTTGTAAGCAACAATGCTTTCACAGCATATCTTGTGTATATGTAAAGATAAGTATTTAATTCTCACTGTTCACTGTTAACTGATAAAAAAAGTGAAAACTACAGAAACTGGTAGAACTTTACTGGTCCTGGTTGTTCCCACCTTTGGCCAGTCGCATAGTTACTCAAGAAACCTTCACAATAGTGAACAACAGGGTGAAAATCTGCAATCACTCTCGTCATCCCTCACTAGATATTGACTGTTATATCAAGTAGGACATGTAAAACTTTTACTTGACAATTAGTATAACTATGGATGGCTTCTGATTTTGTTTTTAATTCTGTGGATTGTGTTTAAACAATTCAAAATTATGGTCCTGACTTTGAGATACTAAGTGGTATTGCACAGTTGTCACTTTATTGAATGTGTACAACAGTCTCATGAGGTTTATAAAGTGTACCCTTGTATAGCTTCAGGTGCTAGAATTAAAATTGATATGTTATCACACACAAAAAAAAGATTATCTGTGGGATTTTGATGGGAATTGCATTAAATCTATATATTGCTTTGGGTAATATGGCCATTTTAACAATGTTGATTCTTCCAATCCAAGAACAAAAAATATCTTTCCATTCTTTGTATCTTCTTCAATTTCTTTTAATAGTGTCTTATAGTTTTCCATGTATAAGTCCTTCACATTCTTTGTTAAGTTTATTCTTAATATTTTATTCTTTTTGTTTTGATTGCAAAAGGTTTGTTTTTTTCACTTCTTTTTCTAAAGTTTTGTTGCTGTATATAAAAATACTGTGAAATTTTTATATTGATTTTGTAACCTGCAACTTTATTGTACTCATTTATTATTTGTAATAGTTTTCTGGTGGAGTCTTTAAGGCTTTCTATATAAAGGATCATGTCATCTGCAAAAGGGGACAGTTTAACTACTTCACTCACAATTTGATGCGTTTTATTTCTTTCTCCTGTCTGATGGTTCTGACTAGAACTTCCTATACTGTGTTGAATAGCAGCAGTGACAGGGCACGTTTCTGTCGTGTTCCTGATTTTAGAAGAAAAAGTTTCAGTTTTTCCCCATTCAGTATGACATTTGCTGAGGGTTTATCATATATGGCCTTTATTATATTGATACTTTCCTTCTATACACATTTTATTAAGTGTTTTGATCATAAGTAGATGTTGTATCTTGTTGAATCCAATTTCTGCATCAATTGAAATAATCGTAAGGTTATATTTTTTTATTTTGTTTATGTGGTGTATCACATTGATTGAATTGTGTATGTTGAACCATACTTATGCTCCTAGGATGAATCCCACTTGATCATGATGCATAATCTTCTTAATGCATTATTGTATTCTATTTGCTAGTATTTTATTTAGGATTTTTGCATTGGTGTTCATTAGAGATATTAGTCTATAGCTTTTTTTTTTTTTTTTCCTGATGATCTTACCAGGCTTTGGTATTAGGGTAATGTTGGACTCATAAAATGAGTTGGAAAGTATTGCTTCTTCTTCAATGTTTTGGAAAAGTTTGAGGAAGATAGATGTTAGTTCCTCTCTGAATGCCTGGTAAAACTTATTAGTGAGACCATCTGGTCATGGACTCTTGCTTTGAGGGAGGTTTTGGATGATTGTTTCAATCTCCTTACTGTTGATTGGTCTGTTTAGATTATCCAGTTCTTCTTGATTCAGTCTAGGTAGACTATATGTTTTTGAATACTTGTCCGTTTTATTTAGGTTGCAAAATTTGGTGGCATGTAGACCTTCATAGTATTCTTGTATGATTCTTTGTATTTCTGTGATATCAGTTGTAATTTTTCCTCTTTCACTACTAATTTGGATTATTTGTGTCTTTTCCTTTTTTCCCTTGGTGAGTTTAGCCAGGGGTTTGTCAATTTTATTAAATTTTCAAAGAACCAGCTCTTTGTTGCATTAATTTATTCTATTGATTTTCTCTTTTCCATTTCATTTAGTTCTGCTTTAATTTTTATGATTTCCTTCCTTCTGTGGCCTTTGGGTATTTTTTGTTCTTTTTCTAATTCTTTAAGATGTGGTATTAGGTTGTTTACTTGTGATTTTTCATGTTCTTGAGATAGGTCCATAGTGATATAAAATTTTTCCTTCTTACTCATTTCACTGCATCCAAGTAATTTTGGAATGTTGTGTTTTTATTGTCATTTATTTCTATGCATTTTAAATCTCTTCTTTTAGTTCTTCTTTGATCTGGCCATTTTATAATAATACATTGTTTAATCTCCATGTGTATGTGGGGTTTTTTTCCTGCTTTCTTTTTGTAGTTGATCTCTAATTTCAAAGCTTTGTGCTCAGAGAATACAGTTGTCATGATTTCAATCTTCTTAAATTTGCTGAGGCTAGCTTTGTGTCCCAGCATGTGGTCTATCCTTGTGAAGCTTCCATGTGCACCAGAAAAGAATGTATAGTCATGTGTTATAGAAAGAGGTATCCTGTAAACGTCAACTATGTCCAATTGCTGTAATATATTATTTAAAGCCGGTATTCCCTTCTTCATTTTCTGTTTGGATGATCTGTCCATGGCTATTAAGGTGATGTTTAAGTTGTCTACTATAATTGTGTTTTTGTCAGCCTTTTAGTAGTTGCTCTGTAAATTTTGGTGCTTCTTGGTTAGGGCCATATATATTAATAAGTGTCATGTTTACTTGTTGTATTATCTACTTTATCAAAAATTTCCATCTTTGTCTCTTATTATCTTTTTGATCCTGAAATTTGCTTTGTCATATGTAAGTATGTCTCTACCAGCCTTTCTCTGGATGCCATTTGCTTGGAGTATTTCTTTCCACTCTTTCACGTTGAGTCTGTGTTTATCCTTGTAGCTGAGGTATGTGTCTTATAGGCAGCATAAGGTGGTTTTTTGCTCTTTACTCCAGTTTGCTACTGTGTGTCTTTTTATTCTTGAGTTCAGTCCATTTACATTTAGGGTGATGATTGACATATGAGGATTTCGTATAGCCATTTTGTCCTTTGTTTTCTGCTAGCTATTTTATTCAATTGCTTCTTTGCTTCTTTCTTTCCATTGGTTATTTTAGTTTGATGGTGTTTATTACTGTTTTCTCTGTTTTCTTTCTCTCTTTTTTTGTTATGTGCCCCAGTCCTAAGTTCTTTCTCAGTGGTGACCATGAACTTTATGTAAAAGAAAATTTCATATATGCAGTGGTTTCTTTTCTTAAGGATGTTTCTTATTTCCATTCTCTTTTCAAATTTAAATCTTTACTTCCTCCCCTTTTATGTTCTTCTTATGCCAGCTTATCCCTATTTATTTCTATTTTTTGTTTCAGGTCCAATCACCTCCTTAAGTATTTCTTATAGTGCTGGCCTTGTGCTGGAAAATTTCTTCAGTTTCTGTATGTCTGAAAAGGTCTTTATTCCTCCTTTACATTTAAAGAATAACTTTGCTGGGTACAGGATTCTTGGCTGGTAATTTCTCTCCTTTACTATTTTGTATACTTTATTCCACTCCCTTCTGGTTTGTAGAGTTTCTGTTGAGAAATCTGATGAGAATCTGATGGGCTTTTTTTTGTAGGCTATGGTGTTCTTTTTTCTGGCTGCCTTGAGAATTCTTTCTTTGTCTTTGATCTTTGACATCTTCAATATAATGTGCCTTGAAAAGGATCTGATAAGATTCAAGTAGCTAGGGGTCCTGTTTCCTTCTTGAATTTGAGGTTCCAATTCTTTCCATAGATTTGTGATGTTCTCATTTACTATTTGAGCAAATTCTCTGTGCCCATCTGATCCTCTGCTATCTCTGAAATACCTATTATTCTTATGTTATTCTTTATAAATTAGTCAGATAGTTCTTGTAGATATCTTTCATTTCTTTTAGCTCTTAGGTTAAGGTGACCAGATTTTAACATTGGTAAAGCAGGACACCATTGACTGGGGCAGGGGGTTCTTGATTAAAAATTTGGTCTATATGGAGCAATAAAAATTTTCATAGAATGCAAAAATAGTACTGTAATATATTTTTTTAAATTTCAGCATAAGTACAATTTACAAATATAATACATAAAAAATTATGTATAGTATTATTTTATTCTTTGGCATATTTCTCATTGGAGTGAATTTTTTTTAGTAGATTGCTGTCGTTTAAAAGGTCATGAAATTTTTCACAAGAATTTGTTAAATTATATTTCACACATAAAATGGCTTTCAAAGTCTCAACACATAATTGTGATTTTTCTGATATCCACACTTTATTTACCGTAGAAAAAACGCGTTCAGTCACAGCATTAGTTCCTGGTAAGGACAGCATGTATTCCACAATTTTTAGTGCATTATTGTATGGAACATGGTTTGTTTCAAAATGATGAAATATTTCTAACCATCTGTTCTCTATTGTGATTTCTTCTGATGCCCAAGATTTAACCTTTTGCTTATCAATATATTTTTTTAACAATGATACCTCATTAAAAAGATTATTTTCGGAAATATTACTATATGGGAAATTTTGGGTAATATGATCGAATGATTTTTGCACAACATTCCAATTAAGTTCTTGTTTTAATGTAACCCAATGAAAATGTTCAATATCATTGTAATGTACCGTCCACTCTTCTAAATAATCTATGCATTTACTATAGAAATTTTTAACGTGATTCATGATATCTGCACGATTTATTGCACCTTGTTCTTCTAGCTGGCTTGTACTATTACGGATAGTTAACGGAAGAAAATTATTTTCTAACCGCTCTTGACACTAAAATTTTAAATTATTAACTTCATTTGCTACTTCGATTACCGAAATTTTGTCACCTTCAATAAGTTTTATAGCATTTTGAAAAAGAGCTGCTTGATTGTGTACAAACTCTAGCCAAAGTTTTGAAGATTCTTTTTCAAAAAACTCTTCTAAAATTTTAGGACATTTATCCTGTGATAGAAAGTAGGATTTCAAAGGATCGTATATTTTCAAATTCTTTCGACAGTTGGCAAAAGAGCTAACCAGCGCGATTTACTGTATCCAAGTATTTTCTGATATTCGACTTCCACAGTTTCACAAAATTCTTTAAGCATTTCAATGCGCACAGTGTATATATAGAAATAAGAATATATTTTAATAACAATATTTTCCACATCTACGGGCAACAAGTCAGCAGCTGTTTGAATGGCATTATGTATTATGTGCGCTGCACAACCAACACCAATAATGTTTTGATTAAGGTTTTTGTTTAATTTATAAAAAGTATTATTTGTACCTCTTCTCACTTTCCCTCCAAAATTTACGTTCGTGTTGTCTGCACAATATGCAATCATTTTATGTTTTAAATTGTTTTTTTCCAAAATATTAATAATGGAACTGAAAATTATTTCAGAAGTTTCACCGGGCAAAGAAACGAAATCTAAAATTCTAATTTTTATTCCAGTTTCCGAATCAAAAAATTTAATAATGGTTGGAAATAACTTTATATCCTTATGATTAGATGTGTCAGAATATATGGATATAAAATTAATTTTTTCTAGATTTTTGTTTACTTCTGAAAATGCATATGGGGAAAACACATTACACACAATTGCCTCGGATTTTGTTCTAGCACAGGCAAATTTTTTGTTGAATGACTTTTTTTTTTTAATATTACTATATTTTATTGTTAAATTTGATAGGGTAACATTGGTTGGTAACAATCAGACAGTTTCCCAATGTACAACTCCACATCACATCACCCATGCATCGCATTATGTGCCCAGCTCCCAGAATCAGGTCCACCTCCACCACCATATATCCGGTGCCCACACCCCCCTCCCCCCTAACTCTCCCTCCCCCCTCCTCCCTCCTCTCCAGGTAAACACCAAACCATTGAGTGTGTCCATAATGCTGGTGCTCTCTCCCACCACCCCTCCCTCTCTCGCTCCCCCCTCCTCCCCTTCCCTCAGGCAATCACCAAGTTATTGGGTGTGTCCATAGGTCTCTGTGTCTTTGTGACTTTCAATTTTACATTCCACCTATAAGTGAGGTCATATTTTTCCGGATTCTTTCAGTCTGACTTATTTTGCTTAATAAGATGGTCTCTAGGTCCATCCATGTTGCCACAAATGACTGTATTTCATCATTTCTTATCGCTGAGTAGTATTCCATTGTGTAAATGTACCACATCTTCTTTATCTAGTCATCTA